>CAKNXH010056912.1:78976-134421 GCA_932178445.1 Andricus quercusramuli
AGGCCCCCCGTTGGTTTTGACCATAGGACGCAAGTCAACTGCAGCCATTGCACTCCATTCATATTTAAGGCGTTAAATGCAAAAATATGTTCAAATTTCTAATTCATTTATTTGTGAACTAAGTCAAAATCACATGAGGAAGCACTAAGAAGCTTTTTCGGACATCTTCCCAGGAATGTGTGCGCAGGTGTACCTGTGGATTTAGTACCCATTGTGGCGCATTCGTAACTACAAAAATTGACATATTGTGGACAAGTTTTGTCAGCTTCAGAAAATTCAATTATGTTTATCATTTCAATTAGAATTTGAATAAAAAAATTGTAAGACTTACAAAAGTTTTGAATTTTGAATTAAAAAATTGTAACACTTACAAAAGTTCTAATCCGAGTTTTGCCCCTCCCCCTTCCACCCCTGGAATAATTATATTGGAAACTCCTATACCACTCTTTGATCAAATCAAAACCCAAAAAGCTACATCACTTTGTAGATCACACAATTAGCAGTTGAAATTTAAATACATCTCAAAATGGCTTTAAGTATCGAAAGGTTCAAATAAAATTTTCAGATCATTGTTTTTTTTTAAGTTTTGGCATTTTCAAACATTCGAATTTGCAACAGTATGTACTGCCTGAATGAGAAATTATTGTTGTGAGACAATGTTGTGTGTTGTAATCAATTTACACTTTTATATGACGAGCCTCAAATTTATTTTATTCAAATCTTGCTGGTCAGTGGTCACACTTGATTATAATAACACGATGGACACACTAAGTATAAGTATGATAAATTGAAAAAAAAATATTACAGTAGATGGTAGCAGAAGTCACATAAAAATATAAATACTAACTCATGCATAGAAAACCAATAACTATTTTTTGGTCAATTTGGCCCGTGGCACAATGTAACCAAATGCACTTTTTGTAGATAAAAGTCTGTCGACAAGCCAATTCTCAATGGGTTTTATTGCTTTTTTTTCTTTAATGTCTGCCAGGCTTCCAAGTAAAGCCAGGAGCGGGAAATTCACTTAAACCGAACAAAAATGTTTTAATTAACAATCTAGTGAATAATATTTTTTTCTAACTTTTTAGATCAAGTTTCTTTTTTTAAATCTTAGAAACTATTCAGGAATGACTTCCAGTAGGTTAGATTGAGAAAAAATTGTTTATAATGTTGTAGACAAATTAACGAACGAAAACCATTTCATCGTTATTCGCAGTGCTTAGTTGTTTAAAGTTCATGATTTATTGTATAAAGTATGAGAGAGATTAATGCCTGGTTGCGATTAGTTAAATAATTAACAGTTTTTGTTACTTTGAAAAAGATGACGACAAGGAGTCATTGGAAACACATATTTTCGTTCATTCTAAAAAAAAATGCGAGCCTACTCATTGTGACATACGAAAACTGCACGAATAGGCCTAATTTTCCTGCGGAACTAACTCAAAATGTATTGCCAGTGACTACTTGCTGTAATTTTGTTTAAATTGATTAAAAACAATAATTATTTGATAAATTTTTATACATAAATGTTCAACAAGACTGCCTAATCTATAACTTTAATTCAGAGTTGAGGTTGAGTTAAACTAACAAAATTCAGACATAGGTATTTTTTCTGAATTTCAGTTTAACCTGAATTTGATTTCAATTCTGAATTGTTGATCAGTTCTGTATTTGAATTGTAACATTTTCAGGCATTCGCTTTTACTATGGGAGTTCTCAAACAACTCTTATACAAATTAAAAAATTTCTCTTTTCCTATTGCGTCAATTCTACCCTAAGCACGAGCTTGACACCATTAATTTTAGCGGGTAATTATTTCGGGTGGTTACCACTGTATATCTATCATTTATATCGTACGATGGTCAAATGCGCCCCGGCGACCTGTGTGCGGTTCCCCCTCACTCTGCTACTGCCACGGAGCCTAGTTAGCGGGAGTCCTTTCTCAAATGCGGAATACACTAGAGTCCCTCTATGGCAGTTCCCTCTATAACAAACAAGGCGGTCCAAGGGGACGAGAGGGAGGCGTTTGCAAGGTCAGCGGAGTTGCGATGTTTACAGTTCGGCGCTATAAGAAGCCACAAGCAAGAACGGTTCGGAGAGTCCGTCTATAGCATGTTTGTTGATCAAGGGTACCCCCGAGACAGCTACTATAGAGGGACTTTAGTGGATAACATTTTTTGAATTGTGCACTTGGTAATTTACGAATATAATATTCGATATCTGTAAATTATAACGTCTCCAACGATATGTTATTTGAATTAAAAGTTGAAAATTAAAGAATAAATGTTGACGTATATATGAAATTATATGTGCTTCAGTGTATTTTAGAAATATGTATACGAAACAGGCATAGTGTAAATGTACCTTTGGTACTGCAACGTCCGTTTTTCAAATTTAACTTCAGGAATTTTGAACAGGGACCAAAACAGAAAACTTCATTTGCTAAAGTGTTACAAAAAATTTTTAAACTAAATTCGTAAAATTTTGAAAATAATTATTTTCTTCAGTTTAAAAATAATATGTTCAATAATACAAGCTCCAGAAATTTTACTTCTGGTACTTCTGTTTTATTTTTATTAAGTTATAGTCGATAAAGTCAATCTAAGAAAAAAAGTCTTACCTAAAATGTTGAATTTTCAATCAGAAAAGATTAATCTTCGACCCAAAAAAGTTAATTTTTAACAAAATACATGAATTTTCACAAAAAATATTTGAAACTATGGAATTTTCAACCGAATAGTTAATTTTTCAACCTAATGGTTAAATTTCCAAACCAAAAAATTAATTTTTCACTAAAACTGTGAGTCTTTGAATACAAAAATTTGTTAAGTCAAAAAATAAATAAATTCTCAACCCAGCGGTTGAATTTCAAACCGAAAATATCAACTCTCACCCAAAAAGATTATTTTTTAACAAAATACATGAATTTTCACAAAAATATTTGAAATGAAGGTATTTTCAACTAAGTAGTTGAATTTTCAACCGAAGAAATTAATGTTCAATCAAAAAGATTAATTAGTCACCAAGAGGATTTATATTCTACCACAAAGAACTAATTTTCAACAAAATACAGGAATTCCCAACCATGCATGGAATAGTTAAATTTTCGGTTAAAAAAATTAATTTTCAACCAAAAAAGCATAATTTTCATTGAAGACTGAATAAATTTTGAGTCACTCATCAAGTTGGAAACAATTCGAGTAAGTTTAAGATATTTTTACAAGTTTTCTCACAATTTCTAAATAATTTAGAACTTGAAAAGATTTAAAAATATTTAAAACAAAATGCAGATTCTTGAAGCTTTCGAACACAACACTTAAAAATTTTCTGATGATTTCAGAAGGTTTCAAAAGAATCGAAAATTCTTATCAAAATTCCTAGAAAAACTAAACATGATTTTTTTTTGGAACACTGAGTGTGCCAAATTATCAAAGGATAATTTTAATGTGATTGTTTGAGAAATGAACCAAATTTATGATGCTAGTAGTTAGGAACAACTATGGCTCCCCAGACGGCTTCCCCCACTCCTCGGCAATTTACCCAGACATCTGGCGCCAGCCGGCAAGTGGTTGGGCCTTGCCTCGCTCGACGCTTGTGTTTGCTCATAGTCTAATAGGACTGGAAGATAAGGAGTAGATGGACAAAATATGAAATTTCAGTGATTTGCATACTTGTGTAGGGTGAATGGGGTTTCGTAGACTGCATGGCGCCATATTTAAAGCTGTACTTATGGCTTCTTAGATTCTAGACTAGTGCTGAAAGGGATAATTAACTTCTATGATTCTATTTCATTGATTGATTATGATTGATTGATTAGTTAATAATAATAATTATAATAATAAATATATAAATAAATGAATAATAATAGTAATATAATAATAATTTATTTATTTATTTAGCAAGTATATGGAGATACTTATCAGCTAAATGAAGACGCTTCCGATATATCACTCTTTCGTAACTTTTGCCAAAGGCAAAGGTTACAAGATCCAGAGGAAGAGTGTCCACTAATTACTGCTGAAGAAGTGAAGAAAGTTATCGCTAGAACTGAGAACTTTTCGGCGCCAGGGCCAGATAAAATCAACAACTTTTGGTGGAAGAAGTTTACTTCTACGCACCAACATCTAGCTCGTATATTTACTACTTTCTTAAACGGAGAACAACCCGTCCCGCAGTGGCTAGTGGAAGGACGCACGGTATTGATCCCTAAGGCCGGAGATTTGTCATGTCCAAAGAACTACAGGCCCATAGCTTGTTTAAACACCAGCTACAAGCTATTCACTGGCATCCTCAAAGAGAGGATATTGACATCTATCGAGCCGGTATGGAGTGCAATAGTCGAACAACGTGGATGCAAGAGAGGGCTGGCAGGTTGCAGGGAGAACCTGTTAATAGACAGGTGTATTACCCAGGACTCGATGAGGTATCGACGCAATCCGTCCATGGCTTGGATTGATTACCGTAAGGCATTCGATAACACGAACCATGAGCTTCTTATCAAGCTCCTTGAGTGCATGGAGGTGCATCCAAAAATAGTAAGATGCATAGAAGAGCTTATGCTCTTGTGGCGGACAAGATTTGTCATAACATCTGACAAAAGACAAGTGACCACAAGCTTTGTCACATATAAGAGGGGGGGTCTTTCAAGGAGACTCTCTAAGTCCGATTCTTTTCTGCATTTCCCTCTTGCCTCTATCTATTGTGCTCCGAGGCAAAAGCTCTGGATACCTATGTGGCCCGCCGAGCAGAAGAGAATATAAGGTCAACCACCTTTTATACATGGACGACCTTAAACTCTTTGCTTCCTCAAAAAAGGACCTTAACATCCTTGTAGATGCGGTAAATAGGTATTCTAAAGCGATTGGCATGAGCTTCGGACTGGACAAGTGTGCCTGCGTCCACCTACACCAAGGAAGACTAGAAACTACATCATCCAGTGACGATCAGGATGTTCAACTCATAGGCGGAAATACCATTCAACATCTTGGTATTGGAGAAACATATACGTATCTTGGAATACCGCAAGCGGAAACCCAAAATGTGCATAACTTGAAAACGGCCCTTGGAAAAAGGTATCGCCAAATTCTCAGAAAAATTTGGGCTTCCGAATTATCTGGAAAGAATAAGATCCAGGCGACCAATATGCTGGCCGTTCCTATACTGCTCTACACGTTTGGTGCAGTAAAATGGAACGTCGATGAGTTAAAACAACTTGATCGAAGCACACGCAAGATGATGACAATTCAACGAAGTCTTCATCCTAGATCTTCCGTACCTCGAATATATCTCCCTCGCGATAAAAGAGGTAGAGGATTGCTAAGCTTAGAGTGTCTTCATCGAAGAACGGTTCTGGCTACAGCCTGTTCAGTTCTAAAAAGCACGGATTCCCTTATGCGACTCGTACATCAACATGAAGTCGCCAATGCTGCGGTGTTTCTATACCATGCAGCAGTTAGGGCCGCAGAGGAGCTTGACCTCCCATTTGATTCCAGCGACATTACACATGGCCTAGCATCACTAACACCTCTGGTGCTCAAAAGTCGTATACAGGAAGCAGAACATACGCTTCTACTAAGAGAACATGCTGAGAAACCCCTCCATGGTAAGTTCTACGGCATCCTACGTAGAGAAGAGCTCTCGATGGGTCTGACCAACATGTTTCTCAAGTCTGCTGGATTGAGATCGGAGACCGAGGGATTTCTTTTTGCCTGTCAAGACGGCGTCATAGACACCTTACTTTACCGCGAGCGCATAATGAATATACCTGCACGCGATACCAACTGCCGAGCGTGCAAGCTAGAGCCCGAAATACTTGGACATGTTCTCAGTGGATGCTCTAAATATGCACGCTGCGCGTACATAGAGAGACACAATGCAGCTATAAAAGTGATATATTACCATCTTAGGCATTTCTATGGTGTTGATCTATTGCCCGTCTTGCCATACGCCCAGGGGGAACTCGAGTCAGTCGTGGAGAATGATCAGTGTAAGATCTACTGGAATTTCTCATTCTCCACCACTCAACGTATCAGTGCTACGAAGCCTGACATTGTCCTCCAAGATCTGAAGAACAAGATCATTTACGTGATTGAATTTTCGGCACCAGCCGATGGTAATATCACGGCAAAGGAGGGAGAAAAACAGGCGAAATATCAAGCACTTCTTTTCGAACTGAGTAAGCTGTACCAAGGCTACAAAGTCCATCTTATAATTCTCATAATCGGCTGCCTTGGAGGTATGAAAGCTTCATTTATTAGCCAACTCAACAAGATTCCGGCTTGCCAGCGTCAGGCTCATTTCATCGCGAACCGGATGCAAAAGGCTGTTCTCCTGGGATCACTCCATCTGGTCCGTCAACACTGTTCCTCTTAAATTCTACAAAGATTGGTAGCTCTAAAAAAGTATCCAGAGGTGAAACCTTCATCTCCAACTGTCTTGTCTGCCGCGTAAGGTCATCCGCGGCTAGAGTAGCTTTGGGATTAGTTTCTTTAAGGAATCATGATCGAAGCTTCCGGAGCCGACAACTTCCCAAAAAAAAAATAAATAATAATAGTTATTCTTAAATAGTTATTATTGCCAATTATTGTCCAATAATCCAATTATTATAGTTATTATTATCTTAAATTATTATTGTTTGTGTATATACTATACACTTCAAAGATGCCGACTCTAAGAAAGCATCCAGAGGCGACTGTTGTCACCTCCAACACTCACGGCCGCTGTGTAAGGATAACAGCGGTAAAGACAAACTGCAAAGTGCACCATGCTCCTAATTTTGTACCGACAACATTAGCGCTGAAGAGATCAGACTTCGTATTATATTAACTTCTAACATCATTATACATCAGTCACTTGACTTAGTCCGTGACTATGATGAAAAACTGGAATATATAGACACACGTGGCTGGTATTAAGATCTCGTGCCGAGTGCGAGAAAAAGCGTCGAGGAAAGCGCCCGTGTGCCCTTCTGGATAGTCTTTCAGAGTGGGGGCCGAGAAATGAGCACGAACACCCAGAATTTGTATATGGTAATACGGAAATTCGGAACATCCGCCCGATTCGTTTCAACATGGAACGATGTTTGACTACTGCTACGGTCATCGTAGATGACCGCCCGATTTGATATATCCATAGTGGTGGTGAGGGACCGATTAGACGAGAGTGAAAAATTGCTCTGTGATTGACGGAATTAAATTTAGGATGATAAAATAAAGTTTGGGTCTGGAGCGGTCAGGAAAGGTTTATGCAAGATCTTCTTTTGCACGTGGGAGGAGGCAGAGCTTCACAATAGGTCTCTCCAGCTCGGTAGTAGCTGTTCGGACTGCAACGGCACGAGCTAGGCCATCTTCTCCCGGATATACCTCGGTGACTCTGCATAAGGGTCATTTGGTAGGTGGAATCGTCTCGTCAGATTCCTCCAAAATGGCCAGATTTCCTACCTGGACAGACTGTTGACGTTGATGCCACTTAGGAAGTGTTTGAAGCGAATGAAGGTATTCTGAGGATCATCTGTGCCAGAAATCTTCCTGCATTTTCTGAACCAATTTCCACCTTTCATTCGAATGAATATGCTTGTTGTTAATAATTCATTTGATGTTGTTATTCTTGGTTGAGTGACCTTCAAGGTTTCATTGTTAACCAAATGGTTTTCGCCCAAATGGTCTTTCTCCTTGAATGTCTCTCTCTGTTCTTTGAGTTTCAGGCGCTTTCCCTTTGGTGGGAGTGGAGAGTCGGGCGGTGGTGTGAAGCTCCTTGCTGAGGTTTTGTACCCTTTTTCTGGGCAGTTAAATCCGTCAGTTAAAGTTAACGTCACCTTCAGTGCTTTCAGTGTTTGTTCAGTGATTTCCCTACTCGATCAACTCCTGGTGTTGTGGGGACTGACGAGTCGGACGACGTATCACCTCCAGTTGCGTCGGGATCGATCGTTCGGTGAACGATCTTGATCGTAGCTTCCGGAGGCTACACCTGTGCCAATTTTCTACAAATACCCAAAACCTCTTTTGGGTGCGAAAGGAGTGCCTTGTCGGGTAGGCTCAGGAACTCTTTGGTGTGGATTAAATCCGATAGAAAGGTATTTAAAAATCTGATTAATCATGGTAATACATATTCTGGTTTCATGGCCGTCGAGTATGACATGGCTAAACATGACTCAATTCTAAAACTTAAACTCTGTTTCCAACTCTCACTATCGAACTCTTGACTTACATTGAATATTGCATGCTAATTGATTATTATTCCTTATGCCGATTGCCTGAATTTTACACGACATTAATACTGACACTTATGAATATCGTATTTTCCTACATGCAATATTTATGCTATTTCCCATTTACATGTGTACTTGTGATCTTATATAAGAATTTACTAATATGCGATCTGATCTATAAAAATATTCGTGATCTCTCAACAATGTGTTATCGATCGGTACGCAGGTTCTGTTTAGGTTTTGAGTAATGTCACTGCGAACGCCTGCAGACAGGCTCTCAGGCAGGACAAACTTACTTACTGACTAAGTGATTGTTGCAACATTGCAACGCCTCGAGACAGGCTCTCAGGCATGACAACCACAAGGCTGATGGATTGTTTGCAACATTGCAAACGCCTGCAGACAGGCTCTCAGGCAGGACAAACTTACTTACTGACTATGTGATTGTTGCAACATCGCAACGCTCGAGACAGGCTCTCAGGCAGGACTGTGTGATGGTTCGCAACCTTGCGAACACCTGCAGACGGGCTCTCAGAAGGACAAACGTACTTACTGACTATGTAATTGTTCTCAACATTGCAAACGTCTCGAGACAGGCTCTCAGGCATGACAAACAAAATGATGGTTGATGGTTTGCAACATTGCAAGCGCCTCGAGAAAGGCTCAGGCAGGACAAACTTACTTACTGACGGTGTGATGGTTTGCAACATTGCAAACGCCTCGAGAAAGGCTCAGGCAGGACTAACTTACCTACTGACTGTGTGATGGTTTGCAACATTGCAAACGCCTCGAGACCGACTCTCAGGCATGACAGATATATTGATTTTAGATTTGTTGCAAAATTGCAAGCACAGTGAGACAGGCTCTCAGGCATGACTAACTCACTTTTCATGACAGATTGTGTATTTTGTCTAGTTTTTTTCTGTTACTAACTTCGCTTTCAGACTCTCAGACATGACAGATATCTTGATTGTGGATTTGTTGCAACATTGCAAACGCCTCGAGACAGGCTCAGGCAGGAAAAACTTACTTACTGACGGTATGATGGTTTGCAACATTGCAAAAGCCTCGAGAAAGGCTCTCAAGCATGTCAGATATATTGATTGTGGATTTGTTGCAACATTGCAAGCAACGTGAGACAGGCTCTCAGGCATGACTAACTTACTTTCGATGACAGATTGTGTATTTTGTCTAGTTGTTTTCTGTTATTTAACTTCGCACAATTCTTGATTATAGTCTTACAAGCCAACTTTGAATTTGATTCCCCGGGTCTCCGCATCGCATGCGAGCTCCATTACTCTCTTCCTTGCTTCTTTACTTTCTATTGTTCGATGCTCGTCAAATGGAATCCGTTACTGGGACTCTCTTCTGTCAGTAAGATTGTTTGCAGGTCTACAAACATCACAAAGTTTATGAAAATTCATGAACATATCTCATCATGAGAGTCATGGACCTTGGGAGGGCCAATTATCGTTGGTAACCTTGATGACAAATATCAAGAACACCATGTTCTTTGCTGAGCGACAAAGAATCTTTTCTGGATTGCTCCGCAGCCAGATTCATTTCTCGAGCTTATTTCCAGGTACGCAGATCCCATCTTTCGAGCTTGTAGGAAAAGATGCCTTTGCCAGGGAACTATATTTCACCGAGTATCAGTTCGAATTTACCCAAGCTGTTCACACCTCAGGATGGTCTCTGCAAGGAGCTCAACAGTCGTTTCCGTATGTCAACGATTGGGGAAGGACAACTTTGCTGACGAGGAGTATGCGCGTTGTGTCTGATTATGACAGGTTGGGGCACAGGCGTCTTACTCCTCCCACAGAAAGACTTACGAGTTTCAGGCCCATTTACTACATCCGGCATCATGCAGTTGGTGAAATGTAGCTGGTCGTATTTTACTTCGCATAATTGGGCAATGTTTCCAGGTAGGCTCTATACGCGTATGCGTTTTTTGGAGGAGAAACGATTTTTTGATTGAAATATACGTCCACCTGATTGAACATCGAATGAAGTAATTTTTTTATCACGATTACACTTTCCAGATCGGCTGCATTTGCAGAAGTTTCTGTCAGTGCTTCCAGCTTGACGCGTATACTGAGTATTGTATGAACGAGATCTATGTATTCTTCGCCGTGGCCTGGAATGACAAACTCTATCGGTGAATCGTTGGTCAGCGATGAAACGAGCTTGTAATGGAAGCATTGCGAACTCTCAATAGATGTCTGAGTAGGTGGAAGAGAAAAAAAAACTAATTCAGTTTTCAAACACTTGCTAGAATGTGAGTGTAAAAATGACATAATATAATAATCTACTTATTAGCCGCCAAAAATTTCCGAAATTGAACGATGTTTTCCTCCGCTAGATTTACGCCTTTTTTCTTCTATTGATTCTCTTTTTATATTCGATATTTTTTACCCCTTTCTTCTTCTTCGACATCATTTAAAACATTAACACCTGTTCGAAGTGCCTCCTTTCCAACTGTACGTGCACCTCGCGCTAATATCGTCAATACACGTTGAAAAAGCCCACCTAGAAAGCTTCCGATTCCATGACCTCTCTGATAGGACGATCCGGCATAAACTTTTGACATTCCCCCTCCACCGACTCGTGTTGTGTAGTAATCTACGTAATAACTCATTATTACTAGATTATATAATTTTTACTTCTTCTTCTTCCCTTCTCTAATCAATTTTTTAAAATAGAAGTGTCAAGAAGAAGAAAAATGAAATTCGGAAGGGAAAACTGAGTACCTTGCGTGGATGCAAAAATGTAGTTTTGAGTATCAACAGGAACAATACGTAAAAGCGGTGTTCGTACATCGCCTGTAATATGAGGTTCACGAATATCGAAATAAACAAACATTTTCTCAGGTAAAGACCGAACCTTTCCAACGATACTACGACTACTTGACACATTCGTCATTAGAGCTATGCGATTTTCCATTTGATCAGCCAAGTTGTGTCTTGCATGAAGAAATGTTCTTGGAAAATGAATTTCTGTAAGACCAACAACCCAACTACCCTGTAAACGAATTTCATGCGGCAATTGTGTGGTAAAGCGACTCGTAGTATTATGGGGAAAATACTTCATACTGCTATTACCCGGTAAAATAAGGTGAAATTGATTGTCATTCGTTGTAAATTTTTGTCAAATCACGGGCATGTATCCAAGAATTGAATTTATCAGAATATCCCATCCACTTGACAAGTAACTGTTTTGTGGAACTTTTCCCCTTACTACGTATCACTCGTTCAATTATAAATTCTGTCTCATTGATATCAGTATCTTTCTTCACACCCGACAGTTCTCTCTCGTAAAAAGCTCCGTCTATATTCTCACCAGCCAGATCTTGTAACTCGTAAACGTATGGGATTTGTCTACGACCGTTCATTACTCGTTTTATCTTAAAAACCTCTTCTGACCATTCAGCTTCATAATCTTTCGCAAAGCCGCCTTTCTCTCTACTGGTTCCTACGTAATCAGAGACCTTACATTTAGGCTTTTTACCACGCAAGGCTTTTCTACCATACTTTCTTTGAATATTTAGTCGGGCGTGTGCTGCGTTTTCCAAAGTTACCTCTGATGGTCTCATTCCTATAGTGGAATGTCGTGCGTTATTATAGCCCTGTACAAGTTGTTACAAAACCTCAATGTAACGATGTGCGATTAAATTAAATTGTTCGACTCTATCGCTCTGAAGGTGGATGGGAGATCGCTTTCCACTTTTCTCGAGAATACACTCAAAAGCCCTTCTTACTTCATTCATGGATTTAGCTTTAAGAGGCTCAACCCAAACGTATTTACTAAGCACGCCAATCACCACCAGTAGATACAAGTATCCATCATTTGAATCTTTTAAATGCTTCAAATCAACTAAATCTGCTTCCCATAAATCATCTATATTTGATATATCGTAATTTATTCTTCTGAAACGTCGATGAATAGGTACGTGTAGATTATATGAATCTTCAGATTTTAACCACTCAACCACTTTTGCACGTGAGACTCTTCCACGCACAGCTTTTGCGAGTCTCTCAATGCCAGCCTAAGAGGCTTCATGGGATGGGTCAAAATAAATTTCTTCTACAAATTTCATGGTTTTAGAAACAAAGTTTTCCACTGATTACTACTTCACGTCCTCCCTTGAGATTCAAGCAGCCCTGTACTGCCAGGTGTTGCACGCTTCCTACTTCTACCTGGAGTTTCAGTAACACTTGTGTATACATCTTTACCACTAATAATGCTTTCGTCGTCTACTGTCATTAGTGAGTCATAAAGTCTAGACGATGGTTTGGGACTACGCTGACTACCTGTCTCTCTCGGAGAGATTATATTTTCTTTCCAGTATTCTCTATTTCCGACAATCTCTCTGGACATGCCGTTTTCCCGGAGGATCATGGCAAACTGGCCTCGCCCCGAAGGTTTCACCTTTTTGTCAACCTCAATGCATCGTTTATTAGATCACTAATATTTGCATTTTTCACAGATTTACCATCTATAAAGAGAGAACCATGTGGATCCCATTTCACACGTTTTCATAAATCTGGCTTACAAAGTCCTTGCATTGAAACAATTCCTTTATTTTTATAAGTTTTTGGAACAGTTGCAATAATATTATCAATATTTTTAAAATAATCTTCCCCCTCATTATCATCATTATCATTACTATTATTCGCAAGACCTATTTTTTTATCTCTTTGATTATCCTGCTCTTTATTCGGTTTTTTATGCTTCCATGTTTCCTGGGTGAAAAATAAAAATTTTCGTAAAACTTGTTGATACATTATCCATTTTTCATGCTCATCTTTCAAGAAAGGTGAATTTAATGTTTGACTCATTTCAGCATTGATCCTGGTCATAATATTACCTGGAGTTTGGGTCGTATTCTTGAGTTTAGGAACTTTGTAGTTAGCACTAGAGCAGATATTATCTACAGGATTCATCGAAGTAGCGTGCGCTTTTGTATTTCCAGTATTAGCCTCTAATCCGAAACCTTGTTGTAGAAATTTTTCTACCTGCTCGCTTGGCACCAAAACCATCTTTCTCGAGTGTTCCATAATAGATGAATGGAAAAGGGATTATCACTCTCGTGAATTAGCTGAGCTGAAAACATTTGAAAGCAGACTACCGATAACCGGTGCGAGTAATAACGGTAAAAATCCACCCTTCTGACCATAAAGCGTTTTTTGTTTTTCCAAGTACCCTTCGATGCTGCAAATTTTCTTAAAGTATGTTTATGCTTGTTCAACTTGTGTTTTTCATATGTTTTCAAAGGTATATTTCCTGCCAAAATATTTAGAGCGCACTCGCATATACATTTTACTAGTTTTGCATGAGCTGTGCTCAGAATCACTTTTCGTTGATTACGATCGAGGCGACAGAGTGCATGCAATGCTGCTGTGTTTTTTTCACCAATGTATTTACTTGCACTCGACGCCATTACAGACGTACAACTGGTATCTGATCAACTCGAGTACCTCCTTTTATATTTTTGATAGGTGACACATATGAAAACCCATCGGTTGGAAAAGTATTTATTTTAAAACGACAATTATCGGGGGTAGACTGTTTTAAATCTAGAAAAGGTAACCATGAGAATTAGATGTCGCGTCCTGATAGGCCATCTGTGAAGAACGAGGATTTTCTGGATAAATTTGTCGAGCAAGATGTTGAAATTGAGCTCGGTCTCGAGGATTTTTAAAAACAACAATATAACTTGTATTGAGTGATATATCCCTTTGTTCATGCCCCTGATGAAATAAATTTTGCGAGATAAAGATAACACTAAGATTTTTGTTGTGACAGCCTTTAGTGAAAAGATCTACAATTGTATTGTTTGAAGATTCACGCATAAGATCATCAATAATTATGAGTTTAGGACGGTCATTATTGCTAGAATAATCAGTTGGTTGCAGTAAGCCTTCTCTAAACTCTATAGTTTTTCCGTATTTAGAATAACCCGACTGCCATTCTGAATTGTGAAAAAAATACGTTTAAAATGTGTATCACACATGGCATCGATGAAGCTCAAGAATTCTTTGACAAAAGAAGTTTTCCCGCATCCGCTTGGTACGCAAGCCATAGCTGTGAAAGGATGTTGCCAACGAGGATCCATTTTCTATACTGATATATAATTCGCTATAGTTGATCATTTATAGTAAAATCACATAGTTAAATAAAAAGAGTTTTTCTGAAAACTAATTAGCTTGTAAGCGCGGTCGGTGTGGAACTTATGGAAGCTTTTTCGGTTTCACGCCGCGAACCTATATAAGATTTTCCGGTTCCGCGCACGGACCAGGCTTTTAAAGCTTATTAGAGCCTGGTTCGCATGCCGAAAATCAGCTAGTCCCGGCAGCCGCGTTCCCGAATCGCCTGTATTAGCTTATCGTCAGGGGATCTCACGCATTGGCCCACCTGTGCCGGCCGATGCTGTGAAAATATAATTGCTATTTGCCTCAAACACTTGATATCTCACGAAAATAACAGAAGGGTGGAGAGAAAAGAGCGTAGAGTTTATGGTGGTTTTGATCAGTCAAACACTTTTCAATTCAATTTTTTGAATTTTCATCGCAAGATGCTATCTTCTCTTACCTGAGTTAGGATATTAATCTCATATACTCTCGCAAGCAAGGAGGGTTTAGAAAAATAAAAAAATATCATATTAGATGAAAGAATTTTTTATTTCAGTTTCAGAAAAATGGTTGCAGATAACAGTTTCAAAATTTGTATGATAAACTCTTGTTACATTTTCATCTTAAATGCATACACATGCCTTCTTACATACTACTACTACTACTACTACTACATACACACACACATTCAAACGAAGAGAGATATACACGTATGCACATACTTGTGATTGGTGATATTACATGAAGACTCACATTTTTTAACATTGAAGATCATACAATTTGTCGCTGAAATTTTGCCCGAGTTAATGTTTAAATATGAAAAAAAGATTCTACAAAGCATTATTATAAACATATGACAGACATATTTAAAAATCAAATATGTGGACAGAAGGTACGAAAAAACTTTTTGACTGTCATCAGTCCTTTTTTAACATTTTACACACATTATCTTTCACTTCGTTTTTAATTTGAGTATTTAAAATACATGTTATTTCGCCAAATACAATTTCAAAATGTGAATGTACAAACCCCGCTGACAATTTGGTCTTTAGTTGCTGCCTAAAGTACTCAAATTTAACATTCAAAATTTGACGCACAAATTCACTGGATGGCCTGTGTATTTTCTCTGTCAAAAAATAAGAACTCAACTCTTCCATGAATATATCCTTGCAGATCTTGACATTCGATAAAACCCGTTCCATACTTCTTATGTGTTCAAAAATGCAAATAACAGTGTTGACGAGGCCTTGAAATGTAGGTGCTTGAAGAACAATGCCGGGGACATAGAGTTTCTCGTTTTTTCCTTGTGTTTCGCTAATTATTGGTGTGACTGCTGTTGTCGTTGCTGCATTTTGTACAAACTTTTCGATTAAAATAGCTTTTGCATTGTACGAAGTTGTGGAAAACAAGTTATAACAACCAATTTTTATCGGTGAAGAACGGAGGTTGAAGTTATTGCTGCTGCAATGATCCTCCAAGTAGGAACAAACGAGATCAAATTTTTGTTGTAATTGAAGCCATTCGTCACGATTGAAGGAGATTCCATGAGATTCATTGTCCAAGAATCGCATAACTGGTTCAAACGATCCATCGATTTGAATTTTCAAACCGAGAATAACCTTTTTTAAAGAAGAGTTATTCAAGTCGTATATTGTTGCAAGAATCAGAGGTTGACGATGTGAATATTTAGCTTTTTTCACTGTTACACTTTCAGATGATGACATATCTGCAGGGCAAATTCGTTTTTTGATACATTTCCACTAAAAAATCTTGTGAGGCTTCAATATGATTGACGGTAGATTCCATCATCTGTATTGGAAACTGCGATATGTCATATGTTGAAATTTTCAGAGTATAACTGGCGGTTTTGGTCGGCGCGGCAGTTTTTATAGCTCACATATGGCGGCTTATTTGGGTGGGGCTGTGTAGATATGACGTCACGTGTGTTCAACCAATAAGAATAGCTTCACTTGAGAGAGAGACGCGCGTGGTGAAAGCATATATTCCACACATGCGTTTTAACCTGATTTATATAAGTGTAAATAGGAAAAATGTAGTTTGACAGTGAATATGAATAGTTTCAATTGCTGATTAGAATAAATAGTTAAAATATACTTGAATTTCTCTAAATAATATGAATTAAGCATATTCGTTAAATTATTTCCATTATTTTCCCATGGATAGGATAATTCAACGTATTGATTGAAAGCGATAGTTTTCCTAGATACCACTGTGATACAGGTAAATAGAGAGGGTGGCGGTACTGTGAAGCTGAGATATTATGCAGACAATCTCTACCGATTCGCTGGTGCTGGACGTGTAAATGTTTGTTAGCTATTTAGATAATACTGAATCGTTTTTAAAATCTTTTTTAAATTCAAAAAATTTAACTGTGACAAAACATTTAGGATATTTTCCTTTGTGTGCAAACTTTACCACAGCTTGTGTGTCTAAATACTTATGGCAAGCACTCCTCGAATTCCATTCTGAAATAGTTCATCCGTCTCTCTAGGTACCTGCTGTACAAACCGGGGCCAGACTGCAGTCTAGACGGTCCGCTTGGTGATGATCATGATACTTGTATTGCATTAATTAGAGGTGACCATAATAAAGATTGCCATGTATTTGCAAAGTATATAACCTCTTTGGAGAAGCACCAGCCTGGTCGTTGTCTAACACTTTTGCCCATATTTTGAGATTTTATCATTTGAGAGTAAACTCTGACTATGGTTCCCTAGAAAAACTTGGAGGTGTGGCAAAGCTTCTGATTGGTCGGAATGCCATTTCCAATAGGGTTTCTCAAAATGCAAAAATTGTCTACATTTCCCACTATTTTGGAATTTTCTTGAATATGATAGGTAGTTCTTGTAAACGTCTCATTCCTCCCACTACAGCATGTACCTTTGGTGTTTTGATATAACCACCCTTCTCCGGTTCAAACCAACAGTTTCTCTAGATCAACGCTAGAAGCAACACCTCGATCTTAACCATCCTTAAACAAAAATACTTAAAAAATGTTCGCAGCAAGTGTGATTGCTCAAATTATCATGATGTGTGAAGCGTCAGGAGATTTGCAGGAATAAAAATTAAGATTAATTTTAAAATTCCTCCTGACTTTTCTGAAACGTGTTGGGATCGATCGGGCCCTAAGTGTAGTTGGCGACAATGTGTTAGTGCGTGAACTCCTGATGGCCCGAGAATCGGAATTCATCGAACAGCAAAGCCGACTTGAAGCTCTTCGAGATTGCTATGCAGGCGGTAAGTCAAGATAATTATCATTTTCTTTAATATTCTGATTTTTATCCCTGTTTATAGTCGTGATAACATAGTAATACATATATTTATTATTTTTTCTAGCACTTGGAGAAATATCAAACGATGAGCCTGAACAAGATAGTTCACCTCCTCATCCTCGTCGTCACCAACTTCGGCAGTTTACTTAACTTCCGCCAACGCTCCAAATGAAGGTGATGATGATGTTGCGATGATTAATGCAGCACCAAAATCATCAGCAGTGCCCACGGATGCAGTAACATCCTCGGCTCCCGACGTCATCGTCTTTGATGACGATGAAGATGTTATGTGTGTTACACCAGTAAGAGAAAGTGAATTAACGAGTGTTTCGGAAAGTGTGCTCCTTGAAAGGAACATTGTAGAACGCGTATGTATACCATTAAACCTTTCGGGGTGGGCGTGACACTACCCGATTCGGGTAGTATCTCTAGGTGGATAGTTTCTTGTAGTAAATAAATACAAGTGTGGGCTCACCACTCCCACGACACGCCAACAGCACGCAGTTAATAGTATTTCCGAGCGGTCACCCATCCAAGTACTAACCGTGCCCAACACTGCTTAACTTGAGTGATCTAACGACAACTGGTTTTTTCAGCGTGGTATGGCCGCTGGTCATATCAATAATTAATAATAATTAATAATAATTAACAACAATTATTAATTATCAATAATTCAGAACAATCAATAATTAATAATAATAATTAAACCTAATAAATAAGTACTAACAATTATTAACAATGAATAATTAATAGTATTAATTATCATTTTTAAAATTAATGAAAGTATATATGTATATTCTGCATGCAGAAGTCAATCCCTCTACAAGAATGCATATTCAACGAGGGGGAGGACGGAAAAAACGTCGTTTGAATGATAATGATGATCATCAAGAGCCAAATAATGATGATAATAATGATGATGAAGGAAATCTTGCACACACGCTTGAGGACTACGAAACAAATGATCATAGTAGTCTTTCAAATCCGGGTGATGAAATGCCTGAAAATTCTAAATTTGTAATTACAAGCAAAGGATCAAAACATTACTCGCGTTTTAAGCTAGATGGTACGGAGATAGAGTTGCGTTTCAGGTGTAATCCGGATGAAACAGTTTGCCCTATCGAGTGAGTCGAAACTGCGGTTAAAGAGCTCTTTCAATATTTAATAACACCTTATGCCCCTCTCGATTTTATCGGTATTAAATTCATTTCAGACAGTTTTACATAAGACGACGCAGCGTTATCTTTTCGCTACGTACGCGATTGTCACTTTCAAGACCTCTGGAATTTAATTTTCATGGTCACACAGAGTGTCGTAGAGTTTCGGATAGATGATAGTTTTAAGATGACCATTGATTGTGTACGTAATCCTACGGATGGCACTTGGGGAGATTTGGCCAGTAATGCAGTCAGAAAAAGATCAATTTTAACGATAGAGGACTGCGATAACTTATGTCTACTTCGGGCGATTATTTCGGGTAAAATTTATAGGTGACGGGGTCGATTAAGAAATGCGGAAAAAATTCAAAATGACATGCTGTTCGTAGACAAAATTCCATGCTTCAGAAGGTATTAGCACGAGATCTGACGCGTAATGCACCTGTGGAAATACCGCCAGAAGGATGTTGCTTTTTTTGAAATTGAAAAATTTCAAAAATACCTCATGTGCGAACAAATCGCCATTATCGTTTTTGATTTTAAAACTTTCGCTGACGGCACATACCCGCCTATTTTCGATGGCACACGGTATTTCATCGAGGTAGGTCAAATCCCTTTTCACAGTGTACATTTATTGTATGATAGCGACAGTCGTCATTATCATACAATTTTTAACTTACCAGGTGCGGCTGCTAATCGTAATTTTTGTATACCTTGTAACAAAGGTTACCAAAATATAACTAGCCATAGATGCTCGCAAAAAGGGGGGGTATGTTTTTCGCAACCGGAATGTGAAAGAACCCTTCATGAAGCACACATCGCAGGTCGTAAGTGTGAAAAATGCTTGCGTCTCTTTTTTAGTGAGGATTGTTTCAATCATCATAAAAAAGTAATTCTTATTCCTCTGTAAAAAGCGTTTGTGAGGTACTAAGAATTTGTGATGTCTGCTCGCGACTGGTCGACCTATCAAAGGATAAAAACCACAAGTTTGGTTTTTCTTTTTGTAGGACATGTGGATCCACTCGTGAATTTAATCATGATTGCTACATGAAACCCTTAAGGCAGGGTTCTACTTTCTCCGCGCGAAAAAAATTCGATTTTTTTGTAATTTTTTTTTAAAACATGAAGGAAGATATTGATGTAGGGTTTGTTGTGCCTAATAAATATACTCTTAACTTACATTAAAAAATTTTCTTCAGATTATTTTATGCGCTTTATATATATTTAAATGGCACTTGCCTCAAAATCACGTTTTTACCGCTTGCTGAAAAAATCTCCGAAACTACCAAATCGATTGGTCTGAAATTTATACCACATATTCTATACATATACATCAACCGGTGGTAGCAGATTTTTGTATTTACATGCAAAGTAAACAAAATGGCGGCAATTTGAAGAAAAACAATAAAAAATCTCTTTTTTTTGCAAAAAAATGATAGTAAAAACAAATTTTTTTATATAAATCTGCTACCACCGGTTGATGTATATGTATAGAATATGTGGTATAAATTTCAGACCAATCGATTATGTAGTTTCGGAGACCCTACATCAATATCTTTCTTCATGTTTTAAAAACAAATTACAAAAAAATCGCATTTTTTTCGCGCGGAGAAAGTAGAACCCTGCCATAAGTCACGATTCAGGGGCAACCAAAACGAATGATCCAGTCATATTTCTGTTTTATGATTTTGAAACCCAACAGAACAAAATAGTCGAGGGAGCCGATTCAGTTAACGAACATGTAATTAATCTCTGCGTAGCTCAGCAGGTCTGCTCATGGTGTATCACTGAACAGGATATCAAGAAAACCTTGTGAACACTGTGGGTTTATTCGTGAATTTGTGTTTGATGTTGACAATCCCGTACGTGACTTTGTACATTTCGCTTTTCGTCCGATAGCAACATTTTAAAAAATAATTTGTATAGCACATAATTCTAAAGGTTTTGACGCGCAGTTCATCTTAAAGCATTTAACAGAACATGAAAATTGTCAAAAAACAGATCCGGATCTCATTTTATCAGGTACTAAAATTATCTGAATGCGCGTTAATCAAACCACCTTTATAGATATTTTAAATTACTTTAAGCTGCCTCTTAGCGCACTTCCGGCATCGTTTCGGTTAGAAGGAATAGGCGAAAAAAGGATCATTTCCACATCTCTGTAATACACCGCAAAAAAAATGTATTGTGGACCTCTTCCAGCAATTGAATTTTATTCTCCGGGTACAAGGTCGAAAAAAGTTCGGAAAGAATTTTTAAATTGGTACGAGGAGAAAAGTAATGATCCAGAGTATGAATTTAATATTCGGGACGAGTTTTGCTTCCTATCGTAAGAACGGCGTCGAAATTTTACGTTGTCCATGCCTTGCGTTTCGTAAAATATTTCTCGATATCATAGGTTTGCAAATCGTTTCTTTCGGAAGCATTTCTTGCGTGATAATATGATTGGGTATCTGAATAATTTTTTATTACTTATCAGGAGCAGCAGAATGGCCCAATCGTACAACAAGGAAACCGTGGTACAAGAGGATTTCATACCGATCAATAACCATCATATCCGTTGCAAAATATATTCTGCTGCTCCTGATACTAAATCAAAAATATTTCAGATACAAAAATCTGCTGCTAAACAAAAGAATGCTAAGCGAGAAAAAAAATTAGTAAACACGGATGCCCTAGACTGCAGCGTTGCAACGGTACATTGTGTGATGACAATGCTTGCTGCCCGCCTAGCTGCTGCGTGGCACAAGCATTCGACTACAATGTCGCTCTTTAAATATTCATAACTCGCGAACCAGATGAGTGTCCATCAAATTGTTTTTCGAAATGAAAGATAAAAGAACAAGGAATATCATGCTCGAAATAAATAAAAGATAAAAGATAGCAAAAATCGTCAAAAATTGAATCAAAAATTTTTTTTGAGTTTTTTTTTGTTGAAAATTTTGAAAAAAAAAAGTTTACAATATTTTATATGAAACAGCACCTTGCATTTCAGATTTCGTATGAGTTTTATCAAAATCCGAAAAAAGGTGTCGGAAATATTACAATTTAAAAAAAAGTTGACCTCAAATTTCAAAAAGGCGTAGCTCCCAGAATTTTCGAAATTTTTGAAAATCCTCTGGCCAAAAAACATTAGCCATAAAGTAATACAAGAGTAGCAAATTTTATTTGAATCGATGAGATGGCTGCCAGCAAAGATATTTCTGGCGTGGAAAGCGTCAAAGATCAAACAGGAGGCAAGTGGTGGGCCATCATACTGTATTGATGAAGTTTCAAAGCTGGAATACATTCGTCAATATGAGTTGGCAGCGGGTTTTAAGCTTGATTGTGGAAACATTATAAAAAATCCGGGGTTGCGTTCCGTCGCAAAACTGCGTCTCAACTCCTTCTGGGGTGGGTTTGGACAACGTAATAATTTACCGCAAACAGAAATTGTACGCACGCGAGAGAAATTATCACGTCTCCTCTCTAACCCAGAAATCGAAGTTAAAGATGTCATGCCTGCAAATCAAAACATGTTGTACGTTTGTTGGATTTACAGGAAAGAAGCCACTATCCGAGCACCTAATACAAACGTAGTCATCGCAGCGTGCACCACTGCTCAGGCACGATTGAAACTTTACGAATATTTGGAACAGTTAGATCGTCGTGTCTTATATTATGACACAGATTCGTAGGTTCACTTTTGGCGACTTGACTGATAAGTTGGAAAAGAATTATGGAGAAGGTGCCTGCATACACTCCTTCGTTTCAGGTGGGCCGAAATTTAATGCATAATATAGCTCGCGCGGCAGATGGCAGCGAGCCTGCTGTATGTACAGCTAAAGGTATCACGATAAAGGGTCTAGCCGGATAAGATAGCCAAATCTGCCTTGTAGGGAACCTCTATAACTAAATACAATCTCATATTGGGCATGTATAGAAACCCCTTTTCCTAGATTTTCAGACAATTTTTAGCTAGGAAAAAACAAACAAAAAAAACTAATTGTATGGTTTTTCAAGCCCTATAAACCTATGAAGCCGAGAAATATTTTGGCGCGAAATTCAAATAATAACAGCCGTTTGGAAACTTAAAAAAATTTTATATCGAAGACAAAGACCGATTTCTCGATAAAAAAAAGTTTGTTATGTATTTTTGGCTCAAAAATTCCTGTGACTTTTTTCAGCTTTTTAAAAGTGGTGAAACGACCTCAGAAAAAAATAAAACTCACTAAAAACCGCGTTTTTTGCCTCTAGCTCTTTCTACATAATTCCTACGATGAAACCAATCACGCCATCGTATTCTACGGAAAAAAATACATAGAAAAAGTGCATTAATTTTTTGAAAATAATTGTTGGCAGCCCTTCAAAAATTCATCAAATAAAAACGATCGGCCCGGCTCACAATATTAAAAATTATTGTCATTTCACAAAAATTATTTTCAAAAAAGAAATACACGTTTTTGATGTCTTTTTTTTGCGTAGAGTACAATGGTGCAATCGGTTTTATTGTGGGATCTATTTAGAAGGAGCTAGAGACAAAAAACGGTGTTTTTGAGTGGTCTTTCGCCCCTAGCTCTTTCTACATAATTCTTACAATGAAACCAACTACGCCATCGTATTTTACATACAAAAATACATCAAAAACGTCTGTTATTTTTTCGGAAATAAATTTTGGTAGACCTTCATGACTGATGATTTTCAACGTCATTTTTGCAATAAGGAAATCTAAATGTATCAACTGTGTTACAGAGCCCTCCCAAATAGCCATACACCCATAAGGGTCAGGTGACTGAGCGGGAGGCGGCTTCCCGACGAAGCGGGCAGTTCCCCCCGCGTAAGTCTCGTTGAACCACTTCGACTCGTTTCACGTTTCGGTCTTGCCAATTGGTGAAAAGTTGAAAACCCTTTTCTTTTCAAGCCACGTTTATATAGCGAAGTTCTACCCAATCCTTTGGCCTTTTTGGGTCCACGGCAGAGTTGAAGCTGCCTCGTACTTTTTGCCAGGGAGGAAAATTAACTTGCAAACTCGTTCATCCCACCTTCATAAGTAGTTTTTTGCTTCTGACGCTTTCCGAATTATTTTTATGATGAAACTGATTGCGCATTCTATTCTACGTTGGGTTTCCCTTGCAATTGGAAGAAGTAAAAATATGGAATGTCTCCACTGCATGTGAGCCGGGCCGATCGTTTTCATTTGCTGAATTTTTGAATGGCTGACAAAAATTATTTTCAAAAAATTTATGCACGTTTTCGGTGTATTTTTTGCGTAGAATACGATGTCGTGGTTGGTTTCATCGTAAGAATTATGTAGAAAG
The DNA here is from genome assembly GCA_932178445.1 of Andricus quercusramuli. Taxonomy (NCBI): domain Eukaryota; kingdom Metazoa; phylum Arthropoda; class Insecta; order Hymenoptera; family Cynipidae; genus Andricus; species Andricus quercusramuli. Next base: position 103,061 of record CAKNXH010056912.1, read on the forward strand.
AGATAGAGGCGAAAAACGCGGTTTGTAGTGGTTTTTATTTTTTTTTTTTTTGAGGTCATTCCACCACTTTTGGAAATCCGAAAAAATCGCAGGAATTTTTGAGCCAAAAATACATAACATATTCTTTTTAGCGAAAAGTCGGTCTTTGTTTTCGATATAAAATTTCTTTAAGATTTCGAACGGCTGTAAAAACTGGAATTTCGCGCAAAAATTTTGTTTGCCTTCATAGGTCTTTTGTTTCAACTATGAGCTATAAATAATAAGCCTTTTATTTCCATATGAACTTGACATTTATTCAGTACTTGTTTCTTATATGTCCCTTTCTCTCTATGTGTGTTCTTTACCTCAAAACGTTCAAGTTCAGACTGTGGAAACGCGGTGCCTGTCTCACCGATTCGCGTATTCTTCCGCGCTGAACGTCGCACACCGCGAGGCTGTGCGACGATCTAATGCTATCCATTTTTGCTGAATTGCTTCCGTTCCCACGGTCATTGGAAGAGATAATTTGATGGGTTGAAGGTCACTATATGGGTGATTCTCCACAGACAGGGAACTTTTGGCAAGGGCAACTTTTTTTGGAAAAATGTTTCAAAATTTATTTTTTTCATAATGGTTGGTTCATTGTCCTTTAAGAATGGGGTCCTATAAATTATTTACGCTCAATTCTCACTTGAAGGACCTGTAGTACATAAAAACGTTTTCAATTTTTGATTTTGCGCGTGATTTTCTCTGATTGTATGTAGAGTAAAACAATACTGCAAAATCTTCACACATTGAACGTAACATGGCAGGGAAGAAAAGTTTTCTTTAAAAAATTCAAAGTTTTTCCAAAATTTTATATTTTTTTCAAATTTGAAAATTTTTTTCAAATTAGATTTTTCTTACATTTCTCTTACATTTATTAACCCTATAATCGCTTTATTTTTTGTGTGCAGTACTTTCAGGTACAAATATTCTAATTCTTGATTTACGTTAATTTTTAATAAAATTATTTGGAAGAGGGATTCGATTAGCTCCATTTCATCCCTGACAGCGAAACACAGGTTATGGTATCCGATGTTACGGTAACCGAAAACCATACAAAATTACTGTTTACGCTTTGAAAAGAAAAGTAATTAATAAATCCTCCTGACAAAAACTATTTTATCATTTGCTACACGGAATTGTCATCTTTTCATTGATATTTATTACGAAATATGAAAGTTCTTATCAGGTACGGTATCCGATACTAATACAAATACGCTACATTTTCGGTTAAATTTTTTCACTTTGCAAAAAAAGTTCTTACTTTTTTGTTATGAAGTTTTGACGGATGAGTAGTGTGACGTTTGTTCGAGATATTGTGAGAAGATAAAACTTTAAAAATGATCAAAAGTTGATGAAAGGTATGCGAGATTCGTTTACCGTAACCATCGAAAACATTTAGGGAGACACGTGTATAATTACATTTTCTCTTATAATATATCAAATAAATTAAAATATTTGTCATGGATTTGATAGCTTTTGAGTCAAACTTTCGAACTATCAATTATAATTTCAAAGATAATTCACTATTTATCAAATACACGTCTCTAAACTTGGCGCCGTGTACGTAGAGACATCCCAAAAAGGCATTTTTCGAGTATTTGGGAGCATATTGCTAAGACATACGATGATGTGACTTGATTTTTCTTTACGGAGGTCTTGTATCATCCTAAAATGAAGAAGTTAGCCAAGTTTTATAAAGAAACACTACTTAGTTTAGTTACTAGATATCCGAGACACAAAAGTTCCCTGTATGTGGAGAATCACCCATATGTGACATTCCCCGGGGTGGAAAAGTCAACGCTCCTGCGTTGATGGACACAAGGAGAGAGAGAGAATTTAAAAATAATGAACATGTGTCCTACAAGGCTACTTCATTTGATACAGTCTATTCCTAGTTTGATTTTTACAAAAGATTATACTTTCTTTCTTCTGTGACTCTATATAATATTAATTTTTTGTTTGTTTTGTTTTCTTCACTTTTGTGTTTGTCTAATGTGTGTCCATTGTACGAAAATAGGTCTAGTGGCATGTATGTATGTGTAAATGTATTTGTATGCCATTAAATTTATAATAAAGGTGTGTTCATTAATTAATTTAAAGATCTATAGTATGGTCTTCTTGCCGACAATGTTTCGATGGGTGGTTGAGTGACTTCGTCTTCCCTGGTAGTTGGTCTGGTTTTTACTTGAGGTCCATCAACTCAGCGCCGCACCCAAGGCAAAATGAAAAATGTAAAACCCCATATTTTTTTGCTTCTTCTTTAGAAATTTTATGCTCAAAACAATTTTTTTTTGCTCTTCAAACTTCCAAGATAAGGGCAGCGGCGCGCTAGCACGACGTCCACTCAGCGCCGCCACCTATGAAAACAGACTAAAAATTATTATAATGAAATAAACCATTAGGGTATATTTTTTTGCTTTCTTTTTTGCTCTCCGAAAACACATAACACGTGTGCCAAAAAACTACCCCTAAGTCATACATACCTACCCCTAGTGACCAAAAATTTTCTAAAAGCGTAAAAACAATATTAAACAACGTAAAAATGATTCAGAACTCTAAATTAATTATTTTACATTTGAAAATGTACCGCTTTCATAATTTTTCCCAAAAACTACCCTTCATCTCAAAATTATGTAGCGGGACTTATATATACATATCAATCGCATTAAAAACAAAAATATTCATGAAACACAGTTGGCGGGAATTTCTTGCTTTTTTTTCTGCTCTGCAATAACATATAATAGGTGCCCCGAAAGACTACCCCTAAGTCATACATATCTACCCCTCGGGACCAACAATCATCTAAAAGTTTAAAAACAACCTTGAATTAAGTAAAGATGATTTAGAACTCTGAATCAATTATTTAACACTTGGAAATTTACTCTTCTTATAATTTTTCTTAAAAACTACCCTTCCACGTAAATTAATGTAGGGGAACTTACATATACTTATTAAACGCATCAAAAACAATTATATTCATAAAACACAGTGGACGGAAATTTTTTGCTCTTTTCTTGCTCTCCGAAAGCATATAATACGTCTTCCAAAAAACTACCCCTAAGTCATAAATACCAACCCCTCGTGACAAAAAATGTTCTTAAAGTGTAAAAACAACCTTGAATAGCGTAAAAATGATTCAGAACTCTAAATCAATTATTTAACACTTGAAAATGTACCCCTCTTATAATCTATCCCAGAAACTACCCGTCTACGTAAATTCATGTAGCGAAACTTACATATACTTATAAAACGCATCAAAAACAATGATAATCATAAAACACAGTTGGCGGTAATTCTTTGCTCTTTTTTCTCTCTGATAAAATATAATATGTGTTCCAAAAAACTACCCCTAAGTCATATATATACCTACCCCTCGTGACCGAAAATGTTATAAAAGTGTAAAAACAACCTTGAGTAACGTAAAGATGATTCAGAACTTTGAATTAATTATTCAACCCTTGAAAATTTACCCCTTTTATGAATTATCTCAAAAACTAACCTTCCACCTAAAATGTAGCGGAAGTTACATATACTTACTAAGCGCATCAAAAACAATAATATTCATAAAACACAGTTGGCGGGAATTTCTCGCTCTTTTTATACTCTCTGATGACATATAATACGTGTCCCAAAAAATTACCCCTTAGTCATACGTACCTACCCCTCATGGCCAAAAACGTTCTAAAAGTGTAAAAACAACCTTAAACGACGTAAAGAGGATTCAGAACTCTAAATTGAACACTGAACACTTAAACATTCGCCCCTTCTATAATTTACCCCGTAAGTATATATTCACGTAAGAGTTGCATTTTATTAAATTTAAAAATATATGTACAATCTACTCAAGTTTAACTGCCTTAGACAATACTTTTTATCACCAACGTGCACACCATTACAGGTATAAAAATTTTATATACTATATTTAGCTGCAAATATGTATTCAAACGATAAAACTATCGTTAGTTCTTATTTTAAAGTTGAAACGGAATTTAAACTCCGAGAATTACAGATTACTCACCTTCTCGAATAATGGATCCCCGAATTTTTTGCTCCTCAAAATTAAAGTACTCAATTTTTTTGCTGCTCAAATTTGAAGTAATTGATTATTCTGCTACCCGAACAATACATTTACGAATTTTTCGCTCCTCGGAAATAAAGTGTCGGATTTTTTGCTACCTTATTTTCAAGTTCTAGATTATTTTCCTACTGATTATTGAATTCCCGATTTTTTTGCTCCTCGAAATTGAAGTACTCGATTTTTTTGCTGCTCAAGTTTGAAGTAATAGGTTATTCTGCTAACCGAACCATACATTTCCGAATATTTTGCTCCTCGGAAATAAAGTGTCGGAATTTTTGCTACCTTATTTCCAAGTTCTAGATTACTTTGCTACACGATTAATAGATTCCTGATTTTTTTGCTCCTCGAAATTAAAGTACTCAATTTTTTCGCTGCTCAACTTTGAAGTAATTGATTATTTTGCTACCCGAACAATACATTTTCGAATTTTTCACTCTTCGGAAATAAAGTGTTGGATTTTTTGCTACTTGATTTCCAAGTTCTAGATTACTTTGCTGCCCGATTATTAGATTCCCAATTTTTTTGCACCTCGTAATTGAAGTACTGGATTTTTTCCGTACTTGAGTATGAATTTATAGATTATGCTGCCCCAGGAATGAAAAATGCCCGATTTTTTAGCTCCTTGAAATTGAAGTACCGGATTTTTTTGCTGCTCGAATTCGAAGTCCCACATTATTTTGCTACTCAATTAATAGATTCCTGATGTTTCCAAAAGATTTTAATGTTTCCAAAGGATTTTTCAAACATTGCACTATGTGCCGACCTCTACACTGCTCTATATGGATATTACGAATATGTGACCTATATGGAATTCCAAACAGTATTTCTACTAGGTTCCATATTGAGATTTCTTACAGGATTTTTCAGACATCTCGCTATTTTCCGACCTCTGTACGGATCTATGTGGATGTTACCAATATCTAATTCATATGGAATTCCAAACAGAAATTCTACTAGGTTCTATACGTTTATTTCGAACGGGGTTTTTCAAACATCGCGCTATGTCCCGACCTCTATACTGTTCTATATGGATGTTACGAACATGTGATCTATATGGGATTCCAAACAGAAATTCTACTAGGTTCCATATGGTAATTTCTTGCAGGATTTTTTAGACATCTCGCTATGCCCCGACCTCTGTACGGATCTCTGTGGATGTTACCAATATGTAATTCATATGGAATTCCAAACAGAAATTTTACTAGTTTCTGTACGTATATTTCGAACGGAATTTTTCAAACATCGCGCTATGTCCCGACTTCTATACTGTTCTATATGGATGTTACGAATATGTGATCTATATGGAATTTCCAACAGAAATTCTACTAGGTCCTATATGGTGATTTCTTCCGGGATTTGTTGCCCGCAAACATGCGGAAATTTAACATGATTAAAAATCTTTCATTTTCCTGTCCGTGACCTCCTCGATCGACAGTGAACGCGTCTGAAAAGGTATGTTAGAATTAAGATTCAACTATTTACAATAAGCGTTCATGCAATAAAGGAATCGACTGTGGAAACGAGAGTGCCGGGAGCACCGAGGTTTCACGTTCCTAATTTCGCTCGCGCCACAGGCCCAGCGAATCAAATCGCGGCCCCACCACCAGACCAGTGGTGGCAAAGTCGTCGAAAAGTTTCTCTCTCCGTAACCAGCTGGCGCTCGACCATCCAGCCCAAGGCAAGCGGCACACATCCAGAGGCCATCTATACCCTCCAGCCTAACGCAAACAGCATACATATTTTGAGGTCTACTCAGCACTACCTACGATAGGGACAAGCCCGAAACCTCGCTACTCTTGACGTTCTCGTTCCTTGGGTCGAACGAACAAAATAACTTAATGAAGCTGTTTATTTAATTTACGATTGTACCCGAACCCCCTGCTTCCCTTATCCCACATGTAATATAGGTAGCTACTTTTATTGTCATCAAACATGTTTACCTGAAGCTCCTTGGCGTAACACTACCTCCTTTACCGGGGGCCTATTGGTTGCCTCCCAAAGAAACCTCTAGCCCTCCGATCAAGGAAAATCCCAACACTCTCTTCGCCGGGAATTTGGTGGTTGCCTGTAAGCGGGAACCTCCCGGATTGTCGGCCAAGGGATACACCCAGGCACTACTCACCACACTGCCTTCTTCATTGGGGACATATCGGATGCTTCCCGGGGGGGGGGGAGGGTTTAGTTCCCTGATAAGGGGGGATCACGCTCGCTCCCTTCACCGGGAGTTTGGTGGTTGTCTGTAAGGGGGACCTTCCGGTTTTTCAGTCAGGGGGATACACCCAGACACTATTCACATCACTACTTACTTCATCGGGGGTCTACTGGTTGCCTCCCAAAGGGGACCTTTAGCCCGCCGATCAGGGAGAATCTCACACGCTCCCTTCATCGGGAACCCGGTGATTGCCTTCGAAGGGGACCTTCCGGGTTCCCGAGCATCGGAATACCCCCCCCCCCCCCTATCCATTCTCCTCTTATCCAAGGCACCTTTATGGAAATCCCAGTTTCACCGCACATCTCTGTCTTCTTCCAGGACAGCCAACCTGCCAAGGGCCCCCCAATTTTCCCCTCTTCAGGGCCACCACACTACGAAAATTATCACAAAGAAGGAATAATGTTCTATTGGCAAAAAAAAAACATATCGTTACCTGAACCATCCCAACCTTACACAAACTTACCAAAAAATCCCATAGCCTGCAAACAATAATTGTGGTCATCCTCTTCAACCACTCTCCCCAAGATTACTTCACATTGTCCATACGACATTCTAAAGAAAATTTGAAACGGATATTGAGTATTCGCAAATTTGGGGGCCTACAACTGACTACAGATTTTTCAGACATCTCGCTATGTCCCGTTCTTTGTACGGATCTACGTGGATGTTACCATATGTAATTCATACGGAATTCCAAACAGAAATTATACTAGGTTCTATATGGTGATTTCCTACAGGATTTTTCAAACATTTTGCTATGTCCACAAATGTATACTGATTTATATGGATGTCAATAATATGTTAACTATTTGGAATTTTAAATAGAAATTCTACTAGTTTCTATATGGAGATTTCGTACAGGATTTTTTAGACAACTCGCTATGTTCGACCTCTGTACAGATCTATGCGGATGTTACCAATATGTAATTCATATGGAATTCCGTACAGAAATTTTACTAGGTTCTATACGTATATTTCGAACAGCATTTGAAAATTTTGGAAAATTCCTTTGAATTCGAAAAGGAAAAAAATCTAGTACTTCAATTCTCAGAAGCAAAAAAATTTGGAATCTATTAAGCGCATAACAAAATAATCTGGAATCTCGAATTCGCCTACCGAAAAAGTCCGATACTTTAGAAGCAATCCGTATTATTATCGGAATCGTCAACGATTCATCATGTGTAGATATCAGTCACTTACTGTGAAAGGGGAAATCAACAATATCGATATAATCTTAGGTCACTCCTTAAATAATAGAATTTCTTAACATCTCTTCAGACCAGATGGAGTTTAGAATTTATTAATTAGGAATGTTTAATTTCTGAAAAAAGATCTTTCTTCTTCCCTCCGGTGGGAATCGAACCTCGCGTCTTTCCGATTGCCCTTTGGGTGCTTCAACCACTAAGCTACTACAGAGATCGAAGGCAGATACTTTTTTCAGATGTACGCTTTTCATTTTTACATTCTCACCATAATGAAAAGGTATTGGTTTTATGCGAAAAATGACTTTCTCGGATTCCATAAAATGTCGACAGAAAAAATGGTTTTAACGTCGGTGTCTGTCTGTCGTTGTCGTTGTCGTTGTAATCTGTAAACACGATAACATTTGAAGAAATTATCCGATTGAATTGCCCTTCGGCACACTTCATAAGAGTGTGAAAAGAAAGCACGAGTTGGTCAGCCAGCTATTTTGGATAAAATTTCAAAAAGTTAGAGCATTTTTTATATTTCTGTTATGACTTTTCTTTCAAAATTTGAAAATTTTATTTACGGCTTTTCGTAGCACATGGGAATTTGAACAATTTATTCTCATGACTTTTTTCGATAGAAGGAAAATTGTCAGAGCTATAGCATTTTCAATAACCAAAAAACCAAACGAAAATTGACATTTTGAGCCAAACGATGCAAAATACGAAAAAAAGTCTAGACAAGAAAAATGCTTTCTTTTGCACGCCCTACAAGAGGATCATAACGGCTTTCTGAATTTTCTTGAAAAATCGAAAATTCACATTTTTATTGCACCAAAAAGAAGAAATCCATAAATTCAATTTTACGTCAAACTATGCAAGATACGACAAATGATGAAGAGACAAAATTTGTGCACCAAAAAAAGATCTGAAAATTTGTTATTAGTCAAATTTTGTATTTTTCACAATATTTCATTGTTTTTATATTCTCAATACTATTGCTAACCACTAAAACAATGAAATAACTATCATTAATGCTCACAGTACTTGAAAATTTGTATTTTTACATTCTCATCCAGAGAAGGTATTAGATTTGTGTAAGATTTGACCCCCTCCGCGGTTTTTGCCAAATGTCCATTTTCCAATAATCATTTAAAAATGTATCATACATATGTTCGAAAAACGACTTAGATACTTTTTTTCACCCCTTTTCAGGTAGTTGGTAAAAATCGTTCAAATTGTATGATTTATTAGAAAGATACGGAAATATACGCTGAATTAATGGAATTTCCTTCTTCATTTGATATCAATTACAAATTTAGTCATTTTTATCTGAAGAACATAGAACATAACATATAGTCGTTGCGAAGCGCGACGACCAAATCTCGCGCCGCAAGCGCGCTCAAACTTTTGGGTTTCTATTATACGATGAACAGAAACGAGCTTGGAGCGCGTGGTTCACATGATTTTTAAAGGAAATATCGAGCGCGAAGCGCGAGTGTCTTGATGAGAATGTGTTCCTTAAGGTCGATAGAACTTTAAGTAAATTTGTTCTTCTTTTTATGTAAAGCTGACGGATTAATCCAAAAGCAAGTCATAATCATGAAGTTTACTAAGAGAGTATTAGCCCACGAAGCACGCATTAGCGAGCACACGAAGTGCGAAAACCTAGAGGAACCAAGCTTAAAGCGTCAGGCAAATGTGTCCGAGCGCGTAACTCGAGGTGGACACATAATCGAGCGTGAAGCGCGAGATAAACATATCATCGAGCGCGAAGCGCGAGATCCAACAGGTGCGCGCCTCGGCGCGCTCAAACCTGCGAGCGTTACGTCTTGTGTTCAAGACATAACTCCTTGCTATGAAAAGCTTATATCTGAAAAAAGTATCTGCCTTCGATCTCTCTAGTAAGCTCAGTGGAGTTTAAATTCCGTTTTCACTTCAATATGATAATTAACGATAGTTTTATCATTTGAATAGTATATGAAAAATTCTTACCTGTAATAAGGTAAACACTGGTGAGGAAAAGTATTTGTACGGCACTTAAACTTCAGTAGACTGTACAGTTATTTGTTAATTTAATATAATTCGACTCATTCGTTAGTTAATACTTACTAGGTAAATTATAGAATACATAAATTTCCAACAAGGAATTAGTCAATTTAAAGGTCTGAATCATTTTTATATTGTTTGATCTTGCTTTTATATTTTCAGGAAATTTTCAGTTACGAGATGTTGATATGTTTCACTCAGGGGTAGTTTTTTATGTCATCTTATGTGGGCCATCGCAGAGCAAAAAAGAGCAAAAGTCTCCGCTGTGTCTTCTGAATATTATTATTTTTTACGCGTTCAATAAGTATATGTAAATTCCGCTACATAAATTTACGTGGAAGGGTAATTTTTGGGAAAATTATAAGAGGGGTAAATTTTCAAGTGTTAAATAATTGATTTACAGTTCTGAATCATCTTTACGTCATTCGGGGTTGTTTTTACACCTTTAGAACATTTCTGGTCACGAGGGGTAGGTATGTATGACTTAGGTGTACTTTTTTGGGATAAGAATTATATGTCATCGGAGAGCAGAAAAAGAGCGAAGAATTACCCTCAACTGTGTTTTATAAATATCACTGTTTTTTATGCGTTTTATAAGTATATGTAAGTTCCGCGACATAGATTTACGTAGAAGGGTAGTTTTTGGGAGAAATTATAAAAGGGGTGAATTTTCAAGTGTTGAATAATTAATTCAGAGTTCTGAATCAGCCTTACGTTATTCGAGGTTGTTTTCACACTTTTAAAACATTCTTGGTCACGAGGGGTAGGTATGTATGACTTAGGTGTACTTTTTTGGGATAAGTATTATATGTCATCGGAGAGCAGAAAAAGAGCGAAGAATTACCGCCGACTGTGTTTTATGAATATCATTGTTTTTTATGCGTTTTATAAGTATATGTAAGTTCCGCTACATAAATTAACGTGAAAGGGTAGTTTTTGGAAAAAATTATAAGAGGGGTAAATTGTCAAGTGTAAAAAAATTGATTCAGAGTTCTGAATCATCTTTACGTCATTCAAGGTTGTTTTTACACTTTTAGACATTTTTTGGACACGTATTATATGTTTTCGGAGAGCAAATAAAAAGCAAAAAAATGTATCCTCATCGTTTATTTCATTATAATAATATTTAGTACTTTTTTATATGTGGCGGCGCTGAGTGGACGTCGTGCTAGCGCCGCCACCCTTATCCCGGAAGTGTGAAGAGCAACAAAATTTGTTTGAGCATAAAATTTGCAAAAAAAAAGCAAAAAAATACGTGTGATACCATTTTCCAAATTATATCATATGTTTTGAGTTCTCGCAGGTATTCCCAGAATAATCCCTAACGGTGCGGTAACTCCAATATCTCGACAGTATCATCTGGTGTCATTATTCCTCCCACTCTGTAAAATGGACGGGTTTTATTTTATCTGTATGGACATCATGAACTAATGAAGAGTTAATACGTATTCTAACATTATTTTCGTCTTTTATTGCTATGATTTCGTAAGGTCCTACGTTTTCGTCATCGAATTTCCCACTTGTAACTTGTTTCTGTAAACGAACCTTTAGATCTACAAAAAATTTTCTTGGTCGTGCTTTTCTGTCGTAAATTTCTTTTCCTTTGTGTTTAGCTTTGTTTTGATTTAATGACGCTACTATTCTGTTATCTAAAAGTTTGTTACATAGTTCATCTGTGTAATCAGTATATGTTCTAATTTTTTCCCGTTCAATGATGCCTGATGGGAGATACGCACAACTGCCAAAAATCAATTCATGTGGAGTAAATTTCGTTGCCTCAAGCACGCTTGTATTATAAGCGAACATGGAGATTGGCAATATTTTGTCCCAATTGGCAATTATGCCGAACGTATTCAGTTTTATGTAGTCTGTTAGAACATAGTGGCTGCGTTCTAATGCTGCATTTGATTGTGGGTGATATGTAGTGGATCTGGCCTGTTTAATTCTGAAGACCTTTGCAAATTCCTTCATTAGTTTACTTGTAACATTTTTTCCTTGATCGGTTAAAAAGGCTTGAGGTGTACCAAATTTGCAAATCAGGTTTCCAATCATTTTTCTAGCGATTCGTTTACCTGATGTGTCTGGGAGGGCCGACGCTATGCGGTACCGCGAAAAATTATCCTGAAGGGTTAGAATGTATTCATTTCCTTTATTTGAAGTCGGAAGAGGTCCATATATATCCATTGCTACTTTGGCGAATGGTTCCGACGGTTTGTCGGTGATTATCATCTGAGCTCGCGGCTTATTTCTTATGGATTTGCTGTTTTGGCATTTCGGGCATCATTCAATGACTTCCCGTACATCTGACAGCATGTTATACCAATGAAAGTCCTGTAAGAGGCGATGGTAGGTTTTGATGATCCCTTTATGTCCTGGTGCTGTCGACGCGTGACACTCTTTGATAATATCGCGTCTTTTGTTCGCCGAATGTGTATAAAGACTCTCGTCACATAAGGTAATTGATGTTTGAGTGTTTTGAAACGTTTCGGGGTCTATTCGTTTAATAGATTCCCATTGAGTTATAGTTTGTAGATCATGATCGCGTGAGATTCTAAACGATTTTATGTTGAATTTTGTTATCAGTTGTTTTAATTGTTTTATACATGCTTGTATTATATTTGGATCCGGGATATCTTTCGCGGATTTTTGAATTGTTAGAGCAACTATATATGTTTTTCCGATATTGAAATACGTAGATTCCCCACAACTGCTGTTTGTTTGTTTCAAAGTTTCCTCTGATAACATACGTCTTCCTATTAAGGTACGGACTATATTTCTATTTGTATCATTATTTTCAGTAAAGAAAAATGCAATGTTATCTGTTTTAGTGAAAAGGTGTTCTTTGGATATAATTATTTTTGCTAATGACTTATCCTTACAACGCTCGGATTTTGTTAACCTTTTCTTGTTGCCATTTTACGTTATCGCTTTACCGGCTGACTGAATTTTGTTGTAATAATCTGGAACTGGTGGCGGTCGTTCTTCTGTTGGGTATGCTTCTGATTTTGCCTTCTGGACTGAAGGTTCTACTGCTTTGGGATTTTTAGATTTTTGTAGATTTTCAGAGCTTCGTTACCTTCATCTCTGAGTTCTGCCTGTCTTTGTTCTTCGATGGGTATTCTTTCATTGTTTTCACTTAGGACTAACTTCTCGTTTTCTGTCGCTTTCGTTTGTTTTTTATTTAATTCTATGCTTGATTCTTTGGTTGATTTCTCGATGAATTCCTTATATAATATTTCTTTGCGACGTTTTCCCGATTGGTCAGCTGTTGTTATGAATGATTTCGCATCGGTCTGTACATTTTGGTCTAAATTTGTTGATTTCCCTGGTCGACTATCACTAGGTTCTTCCACTGTATCTTCAACAATGTGCAATGGTTTTTCGTTCGTGTTTCTACCTCTGTGTAGTTCCTTCTGTGTTTCTACTTCATGGTTTTCTATCCCTGCTTCTTTTACTTCTTCTTCTTTGTCTGCCTCTTTTTCTTTCTCTTCTTCTTCTTTTTTTTCCGAGACTGCGATTTGTACTTTACGGTTGTTATTTGGGATGTCTCCGGTTTCTGAGATGTTTTCCCATTCCATAGGAGATTCTTCAGAAACAAATGTTTCCCTGGTGCTATTTTTACATGGGGCCTTCCCTTTACGGCTTATTTCTTTGAATTCTGATTGTATTAAATTCTTTCGAGAACGTCCTCTTTACCGTTTGATTTGTATTTCCGTCCTTTCTTGGTCTTGAAACTTTCTTGGTCTACCTCTTTTTCTTTTCGCTGGTAATTCGGTCTGTTCCTGGGCAATTATTTTTTTTTTGCCTTGGATTTTCACACGACTCGTCTTCCAAACGAAGTCTTGTACTCGGCTGGTGGAATTCTTTGCTCTTCTTTTTTGCTTGACATTTCCGCGTTTACATTATATTTTCCGGGCTTGTATTTTATTTGATATTCGTAATCATCGAGCTTAAACCTCCATTTTGCGAGTCTGGTTGCGTCATGATTTATTTTTTTAAGTATTCTAAAGGATTGTGATCTGCGATAATGATAAAATTCCGCCCATATAAATGAGGACGATAATGCTCCACTCCCCAGGCTATTGCCGCACATTCCCTTTCAATAGCCGAGTATCGCGTTTCTCGAGGTTCTAAAAGTCGAGATGCGAAAGAAATTGTTAGATCTTTACCAATTTCGCTCCGGCTAAGCAAGGCGTCTATGACAAAGTTTGACGCGTCAGTAGTTAATATAAATGGTTTTTCGAAATCTGGTAATTGAAGAATGGGCTCTTCGCAAAGTTTTTGTTTAAGCAAATCAAAAGCTTGTTGGCATTGCTCAGTCCATTCAAACCCAACACATGGTTTTGTTAAATCTGACAATGGTTTCGTAATTTTTGAAAAGTTTTTTATAAATCTGCGGTAATAACCTGCCAGTCCCAAAAATTCGCAAACGTTTTTAATTGTCTTTGGGACTGGAAAGTTTTTTACTGCGTTAATTTTATTGGGATTTGGACGAATTTGTTGGTTACTCATGATGTGTCCCACATATGATATCTCTCTTTTTAGGAAAAATCATTTTTCCGGTTGCAATTTCAAGTTTGCGTTCTGCAGACGACTCGTAAAACGATGAAATGTATTGTCATGCTCTTCCAAGCTTTAAGCATAGATTTCAAACATTGGGATTCATAGTAAATTTTCGCTCGCTGTTGCCAGAAAAAGGGATTACCTAAAATCCCCATTTCTTTGATCGGAAATGAATTGGGACCCACTTGAAATTTAATATCAATGTCGTTGCATTTGATAATTATTTGACCTTCTGGAAAAACCATACCTGGAGTCATGCCATTTATTTCGAATCGAACTAGTTCGTCAATACAAATCCATTCCTGTAATGCTTGTCATTTTAAGACCTTTATTTCAGCTCCCGTATCGAGAATAAATTCCAAATTTTATAAGAAGAATGGTTCGCTCTCTAATAATATTGTGGGAGCATTAGCCTGAGTACTTAGTTGTATTGCTGCTCATTTTCCAAGTTCAGTTTCGCCGTGGCACGTCTCAACATTGTTTCGCCACTTGCCTGCGCGCTCATCTGGCGAGTCGCTTGTGCGTTATATTTTGTGAATCTGAGGAGGCTTTGTATTCCCTATATACGCGATTATCAGAAGGGTTTTGTGGGGAGGAACTACACGCGTGACAGTCATTAATCTTATGGTAGTGGTTATTCTCATTGCTAATCGGATAATTTGGGTTGTAATTTGGTTTGTAGTGCAATTAGTGGTTTGTTTCGAGATTCTGTTCGCTTTGTTGGAAGTTTGGCTGAAAATTAGGTTAAAAATTTGGTTGAAAATTTGGTTGAAAAGGTTGATAATTTGGTCGAAAATTTGTTTGGAATTCTGTCCGGTAACGTGTTTGGTGATTTTGTTGATAAGACGTCGGAGGCTATCTCGAATCATTACTTGAATTTTGAGAGTTCTGTTGATGTGGGTAATAATTTTGAAAATTTTGTTGTTGATTGCTGTTTTGATTGTACCAACCGTCGTATCGGTTTTGTCTTGGTTGAAAGCGTTCTCTACTTGGACTACGGTTATTTGAGTCGTATCGATTTGGGGAATTTGATTGATTTCTATATCTATTTCTCCCCCTATTGTTTTGCTGGTTTTCCTTAATTCTTTTAAATGTTCTACATTCGTTGAAATCATGGGTATTGCTTTCGCAAAGGTTACAAAATTTTGAATGATAATTTCTAGATGAGTTACCTTGACTTCCTCGTGAATTTTGACTATCGCGGGAATTACTTCTGATTTTATTACTTTGGTTTTGATTGAATGTACTTGACCGACTTTGAGTGTTATCAATAACTATGCTAACTGGGTCAGAGTAATGAACTTTTGAAACTGATTTTAAGTTTTCTGTACTATCTGAAGTGCTATTCCCGCTTCTGAGTCCGTCCCTATATTGAAGATCAATTTCGTCCTGTTCTATCTGAATTGCTATGTCGATCGCGTTTCTCAGAGTCTTAGGTTCACCGGTTATCACCTGAATACGAATTTTTCTTAGGAGACCTTTTAAAAATTGTTTTAATGCATATTTCTTAAAATTTGGTATCAAGACTTTTGCATTTGGAGAAATGTTCTCAGTCGGTTCTGGATGATTACTCTCTTTAACTGCCTCAGTATATTGTGACACGATTGTTTGCACCTTACTTGCATAGCCAATTACTCTTTCGTCCTCACACTGAAACACTCGACTGATTTAACTTGACCAAAATGCTTCTGTTTTAGGGGTACGAAACGTGCACTTGACGTCTTTTTCAAAATCATTGCAAGAATTGTATGATTGTGTAATTTTTCCCATTCCCTTTTACAGCCGCGAATAAAAGCGTTGACGTTTTCGGAATCCCCATCAAAACTTGGCACTTGAATTAAAATTTCCCTCACAGAGAGAGTTTGTGTCATGATGGTGTTTGAGTCTAAAGTTCTAATAACACTTATTTTTTCTGAATTGAGTGGAGTAAACTTGAAATCACTGTAACCGAAATAAATGTTCTCTAATATTTCATCCCGATCCTTTTGTGCAGAAACTTCCTTTTCACTGTTTATTTTTTCTTGTTCTTTTTTCACTGATGATTCACTGATTCTTTTCGTATTCGGAATACGGCAATGAACGTCTACTTGACCGTGTAGAGCGTTTTGAAGTTTCCAGCGGGGGCCCAATTTTTATTGCGAAAAATTATATTCATATATGGATATGGATAGGTATTATTTTGTTCACTTAAATACACATGTAGATAACTGTCAATTTAAAAAAAAAAGGTCGATAAATATTTCCTAATACATATGCCCATTCAGACTCCTCTTATTCGATCTCGGTATTGGAACCACTGTTATGTTTCAACTATAAGCTATAAATGATTAGCCTTTTATTTCCATATGAACTTGACGTTTACACAGTACTTGTTTATGTTCCTTTCTCTCTTTGTGTGTTCCTTTCTCTCTTTGTGTGCTCTTCACCTCAAGACGTTCAAGTCCAGACTGTCGAAACGCGGGGCCTGCCTCACCGATTCGCGTATTCTTCCGCGCTGGACGTCGCACACCGCGAGGCTGTGCGACGATCTATTGCTATCCTTTTTTTCTGAATTGTTTCCGTTCCCACGGTCGTTGGGAGAGATAATTTGATGGCTTGAAAGTCATTATATGTGACAATAGGTTTACAGGGCTTGAAAACCCCTACAATTTTTTTTCCTATCTCAAAAATTGACCGAGATATTGCAATAAAACTCACCAGCACTCAAAGGTGTCCCATCTTGCCCCATGGGGATCTAGGGGTCTAAAAATCTAGGAAAAGGGGTTTCTATACATGCTGAATATGAGGTTGTATTTAATTATAGAGATTCCCTACAAGGCAGATTTGACTATCTTATCCGGCTAGACCTTTTCGATAACTCACAACTCATCAATTTCAACTCTGTTCGAGACCTTGTAGTCTCCAAAAGTGAAGCTATTCGAATAAATTCTCGCAGGATTCGAACCACTCGATTCCATCAGGTAATAACTCGTGAGAAATGAGAAATGAGACAAAAATCTGTCGGGTGTCGAACATGAAAAGGCGTAGGATAGACAATTATGATTCTTTACCCCACGGATACAAATCCGACTGAACATAACTGTTTTTAGTTATTTATCTAATACATTCGGTATTCACCACCCTAAAGGTGATATGGTTCATATGTCTAGAGTTCAAAAAGGTATCCATGAATTAATTATATTGATAAATGACAGCGATTTCAAACTTATTTTTCATTTTTTAGATTGCACTGATAAGACTCCCATCACACATTACTCTCCTTGTCTGAGTGACGATGAGGATATGAGTGATTGCTCGACCAACATATTTGACAGCGATGTTGACGTAGGATGGTTCAAATCAACGAGCTTGACACCAGCTCAGATAGTTCGGACTGAGTGACGCAGTCAGTTCAGGTCAAACCGCTATATCCAGCAATCGACATTTGCAGTCGTCAGGTCTTCCTCTCCTCTAGAACCACCACAGAACCTTTCCTACCAAACATAGACGAGTCACTTCCTTCCATATCCCACAGTATATTTGTTCCTGAACCTAGTCCCGTCCCAACTTTACCCATTTATGATGATTTTCCTTTTGATCCACCTCCACCTTACGACTCTATTTTTCGTGAAAATTTGTGAATTCGGACTCTCTCTCTCTGCCTCTCTCACTCTTATTTTTAATTACTATTTACAATATACATATTTGAGTAGTTTTAATAAAAATATTTTATACTTTATATATTGTGTATATGTTCGACTCATTTATCCTCATCCTCACCGTATTAGAAATAACCTAGATCTAAATTTCTAATATTAAATTTATATCTTACTTTTTATTTTCCAATCAAAATCATCAAAAGATTTATGAAATTCAATTATTCGTTTCAACATTAGTCTAGATTTAGAAACCATTAGGACAGATTTTAGTATATTGCGTCATACAATCTTTCCGAATCTCTAGCAACCCTACACTAGTATATACTTCCTGGAAATTCCCTCTATTTTCTATATACTCCTTATCTATCATTCCTAGACTTGAACAAACACGAGCGAGCAGCGAGACGAGGCCTAGACACACAGCGCGAGAGTGGGGGTAGGCCCGAGACGTCTGGGTAAATAGCCGAAAGTGAGGGAAGCCGTCTGGGGAGCCATAGTTGTTCCTAACTACTGATGCTTGTTAACGGGTTTCAAAATTAGATTAAGAATAAGACTATTCATACTTTTGCACTGGGGGAGCAAAATTGTTAAAAGATAATTTTGAGAAATGCGATTGTTTGAGAAATAAACCAAATTTATGATGCTTGTCCATAAGTTTCAAAATTAGGCTAAGAATGAGATTATTCATACTTTTGCACTGGGCGTGTCAAATTATTAAAAGATAATTTTTAGGAATGTAATTGTTTGAATAATAAACCAAATTTACTATGCTTTTCCATAAGTTTCAAAATTAGGCTAGGAATGAGACTGTTCATACTTCTGCACAGGGCGTGTCAAATTATTAAAAGATAATTTCGAGAAATGTAATTTTATGAGAAATGAACCAAATTTATAGCGATCATTTACACATCTTAATTTAAAATTATCTAATTGCAATATTTAAAATATTCTGTAGAAAAAGAACAACGTTTTGTCTGCAAGACCTATGAATTCCTGTAGATTCTCGTAGATGTAAATTTTTGTACATAGTTGTACTTTTTGTAAATTCTTTTATGAAATTAGAGCTGCAATGAAGTTCAACATTATACAATAAAATTGCGAAATTTGTCCCAAAAGTAGAACAAAGTTGTACTTTTCTGTAATTTTGGATGTAATTTTGGATGTAATTTTTTTGTAGATTTCTGTAAGAATCGTTTTCGTTTTTTTTCTTCGTTGTGAGAAATTCTCCACCAGGGAATCAATTAAGAAATTAAAAAATTTTTAAATTATATATTTGTAGGATTAGATGGATATTTGGGATTTCAATTTTAGCGACCACACTTTCACTTTTGATCAAAACTCACAGCAATCACTTTTAACACTCTGAATTTATTTAACATAAAATACAACTCTGAATACAATGCATCTCATGTAGATATCAAAACACCTAATCGGAGTCGACGTGCCTTCCATCGTGCTTGCAGCCATCTGCACGGAGAGACAAAAAGTCTCGATGGCAGCGCCCCACACATACTTACTCACACACATATCGACAAAGCATTCCTTACACTCCCTCCCTTTGTCGAATATATAAACATTACTTGAATTTTCACAGAAACAATATGGATATAAATGAAATGACAAATACTTATATTGATTAATATATATAAAAAGTCAAATAAAGTAATGCAGTTAACTAGGCTTAACTTTGGTTTGTGTTCCTGCCTAATCTTATGTTATTAGTGTTGACCTGAAATCATACAAAGACAAATTAAATTTTGCTGCGTCTAGTATATGTATTTTTGATTTACATATTCATTTATATACATCTTTTTCTCTGAACGTTCATCTGAATTTCATTTAGGTACTTTTTCTACGTCTGAATTTCATGAATCGTTCCTCTGATAATAATTTGTCTGAGTTTCATCTAAATGTTATATTGGCAATTTTATCTCTTAAATAGTCGTGCCTCTTCTGAGGTAAAGGCTTTGTCATTATATCTGCCAAATTTTCTCTGATTTTCTTCTCTTCGACACACTGTTTTACAAAATCTCCATGAGTAATTGCTATGTTCTTTCTAGTTCCAGTTTTCTCTCTGAATTCCAACTCATTTTGAACTTCTTCTACACTCTGATCGAAAGTTTTAAGCTTGTGGCTTCCATCTTTCTCTGTACAATCTCTGGCTGATCGATTGTCACACCATAAAGTGATTGGATAAAACGTACGACTAATTATATACCTAATGGATTTATCCAGTGATATCAACTCTTGGCACGCATCACTCATTGCCAAGTACTCTGCTTGGCAAGTAGAAGTCGTAACAATGGATTGTTTATGACTTCTCCAAGTTATTACATCTCCAAATAACATTATTACATACCCTCCTGTAGATTTAGAATTTTCACAGTCTCTGAAGCTTGCATCTGAAAGAGCTTCCAAATTCTCTGAATTAGATAGAAACTCAATTCCTTGATCAGTTGTACCTCTTAAATACCTGAATATTCTCTTTACCTCTACCCAGTCATCTTCAGTTGGGTTTATCTGTTTTCCTGCTAGGTAATTAACTGCGTAAGATATATCCGGTCGAGTTGCGTTTGCCAGATACACTAAACTTCCAATTGCTTCTCTGAATGGCACCCTTTTAATTTCGTTTGGTTACTCTGTATTTTCTACTTGGCTTTTGACCTTTTTATTTCTATAGTCTACCTGACGTGTGACCATAGGAGTACTCTGTGGTTTTGACTCTTGCATATTGAATCTCCCCAAGATTCTATTCGTGTATGCAGTCTGATGTATGGTGATACTTCTTTCTTTTCTGTCTCTCTGTATAGTCACACCTAAGAAATTTTTGGGTTCACCTAAATCTTTCATCCGAAATATTTGGCTAAATTGGGTTTTTATTTCATTCAATTTCTCTGGATCCTTGCTGGCAATCAGCATATCATCTACATATAATATCACTATAGCAACTTTTCCATTTAACCTCCAAGTAAAGAGACACGGATCATGAAGA
This sequence comes from Andricus quercusramuli, assembly GCA_932178445.1. Classification (NCBI taxonomy): domain Eukaryota; kingdom Metazoa; phylum Arthropoda; class Insecta; order Hymenoptera; family Cynipidae; genus Andricus; species Andricus quercusramuli. Next base: position 123,807 of record CAKNXH010056912.1, read on the forward strand.
TCGTTTTCTAAGCCAAGTTTTCGTGCTTCCTCTGAAAATTTTTGATACCACAACTTGGGACTTATTTTGAGACCATATATAGACTTTATCAGTTTACAAACTTTCTCATGTATGGTGTTCTCTGATACCTCTAGGCCCTCTGGAATTTCCATGAAGACTTCTTCCCCAAGTTCTCCATTTAAGAACGCTGTTTTGACGTCCATTTGAATTACTTCTAAGTCCTCTTTATTCATTATGGAAAGAACTGCTCTAATCAAGGACAGTCTTGAAACCGGAGCATATGTTTCTTTGAGACCATAAACATTTTTGTCTTTAAAACCTCTTGAGACCTGTCGTGCCTTATATTTAATTGACCCATCGCTCTCAAACTTCTTTTTAAATACCCATTTGGAGTCAATAATATCAGGCTTCTTTCCATGAGATTCCTCTCTAGGTCGTTCTACTAAAACCCATACCGTATTCTCTTTCACGGAATCTAACTCTTCCTTGATGGCTTGTTCCCATAACTCTTTATTCTCTGAATTCATTGCTTCCTCAAAAGTAGTTGGGTCTTTTTGAATTAAAGCTAATAATATATGCTCCAATTCATCCTCTTTAATTTCTTTAACTTCCGAAACTCTGGTGTAGCGAGCAAAGCTCATGTCTTCAATCTTTTTAGCTTTACTTCTCGTAATTGGACCATCAGTTTTGTTTGTCATGATCTCTGCATTTTTCTCTTTATTCTGATTCTCTGAATGTTTATTATTTTCTTCTGAATTTATTTTCCTTGGCCTACCTCTCTTTCTAGGCTCAAGTGTATTTACCTCTGAATGATCCTTTTCTGTTGTGTCTTCTCTTACTGTAAATTCAGTCACCTCATCTGATTTACTTTCTTCATCTAATATTGTATATTGAGTTTTCAAATATACATCTTTTTAAACTAATTTTTCTATCAATCTTACGTGTCTAGACTCTATAAATTTTCTCGTGCTAGGATGCCATAAAATATATCCTGTAGATGTATGTCCTACTAGTACGGTTTTAATAGATACCTTACTGAACTTTGTTTCAATGAAACGTAATTTGGCGTAAGCAATACAACCAAACCTTCTAATATTCTCTATATGACAGTTTTCTTTTGGTGAGAATTTTGATAAAGGAACTTCATAATCAATTGATTTATGTGGAGTTCTATTATACGTGTGAACAGCTGTTTCAGCAGCTAATTCCCACATACTTGATGGTAATCCGGAATCACACATTAGCGCTCTTATCGTTCTCTGAATGGATTTGTTAAATCTTTCAGCTGTTCCATTAAGTTCAGGAGTATAAGGTGGACCACTATCTGATTCAATATTTTCTCTTTTCATTATCTCTGCAAATTTTCCACCTGTAAACTCAGTACCTCTATCTGACCTGACATAGCAAACTTTTGCATCTGTACCTAATAGGTTTCGGGCAGAACTCAAATAACTCTCAAACGCTTGACCAGACTCATCTTCAGACTTCAAGCAATATACTCTGGCATATCGAAAATAATCATCTACAAATACAATTATATACCTCTTATGACCAGGCCATGAAATAGGCTTAATCGGCCCCATTACATCTGAATGAATTATTTGGAGTGGTCTCTCAGCTCTAGTTCTATTTTGTTTAAATGGAAGTTTTTCCATTTTTGATAGTATACAAACTTTACCATCTCTAATCGAATCATCGAACCTCACATGTTCTAATTTCTTTCCTTTCTTTTCTTCCGCTCTGACTAGCCTCTGAAAATAAACTCTCTGATGGATTCTCATTTAGTATGTTTTGTAGACTCTCTGCATTCTTTAAATCATCTATTTTAACTGTTTTGTGAGATATCAAATTATCTTCACACTCTGAATTTGATTTCTCTGAATTTCTCTGAGTTTCTTAGACAATGAGTTCTTCCATATTCTCCCTCCCAATCGGAGACCTGATATCTGTCATTAATATGTCACTAGACTCTGAATTAACTCCTTCCGCATGTGACAATTTCTCGTCACTATTGGTTTGCGATTGCTTGGAGAACTCATTATCGACTGCCAAAACACGCAGTGCAAGTATAATCGTCATACTCATTCATTGTATTATTACCAGTATATTCAACCTTCTGAACTTCAAATCTGACTATCCAATTTGGTTTTTCATAGACTCCTTCAAATATTGTTTTATTATTTTCTTTATTATAAACTCTGAATATTTTATCATCTAAGAATATACAAAACCCTGCATATACTAATTTACGTAATGACAATAGATTCTCTGAAATATCTTTCGCTGCAATTACATTCGTTAGTTTAATCTGACTCTCGTTTATTTTGTAATTTTCAAGCAAAAGATTACCTCTACCTCGTAGTTCTTTTGCTCAGCTGATCCTTCATCATACTCAGCTCTCCTCGCTGTTGAGCCATTTTTCGCTTCTCGATTACCTCCTCTCCCTCTGAAGTTACCTCTGGAACTATCTCTGAAGTTGCCACCTCTTCCTCTGAAACTACTTGAACCTCTGGCTCTTCTCTGTTGATTTGAGGTCGGTTCGTTTCTTTTAGCAAGAGGTTCATACTCGCTGCTGTTGTTGCATCGGTAACACTTGTTTCTGTTACTCTTGAATTTGTGTACCTTAACTCTGGAGGCTGTCACATCTTTTCCATCTGAAGATCCTCTAGCTGCATCGTTATCCTCTTGTATACGATACATCGTTCTTCTCAAGGCTTCCATGTCCATTTCTTTGCCAGTGGTAGATATTACAGCCGAATCTGTACGCCTTACTTCTGGCATGGCACCAATAATAGCTTGGTAGAACGTTGCGCGCTTCTCTTGTTCAGTCAGTTTTTGAGGGTCGTCACTTAACTCATGTTCTCTAATTACCTGATCAAACCTTTCACAAAAGTTATGAACTCTTTTCAACTTTAGACATTCTTAGATTGTAAAGACGAGTTCTGATGGAAGTCGGTGTTGAACTGACTTCACCTTTTCTGCTGTCTCTTAACTTCTTAATAATTACCATAGGCTCAGTTAAGCCTAATATTTTTTGCGGTAGTCTTCATCTATGTGACTAATAATAATGTCTTTCACTGAATTCTTCCTCTGAATACTATCAAGCTCTGAAAGACCAGTTGGTGCTGGTTGGCTTGGATCAATCATATCAAGTAAGCCCCAACTTGTAAGCTCTGTCTCCAAGCAGTCCATTCATAGTTCAAAGCTTGACTTAGACGTCAACTTATATTGCCTCTAAATTTTTGGTCTCATGTTGATTAGATTAGCGCAACTTTCAACTTCTGGAACTCGTGTGGTTGCTCTTTGCTCGGATTCTTGCATACTCTTCAACTTATGCTTTTCTGATTCAAGCATGTAATTTTGGACTTTGCACAACCCGTCGATAATTTCTTTAAATAAAGTTCCTGTTGTCCGATTAATTAAATTGTCGCCTGTGTCGACTGTGGCTGCTAGGTCATTTACATTGTCGATCGTCTTCTTCAACTCCTCTATATTGGCTTGAACACTAGACGTGGTCGCAGTCTTCTCTGAATTTTTACTCGTGGTCCCACTCATGAAGTCTGAACCTCTTGTAGGTGTGGCAGTTGCTGTGAAACGACCTCTTAATTATTACCTGGGCTTTACTAGGGATGGCCAAGTCGATTCCGATTCCTTCGAAGAATCGATTCTTGGCGTCGATTCTTCGATTCTTCGGAATCGATTCTTGGTTTTCGGGAATCGATTCCAGGAATCGATTCTTCGTCGGAATCGCCATCGATTCCGATCACAGAGTTAAGAGGAAATAAATTTTCGTTTTCCTAAAGAAAAAAACCTAATTAATGAAAGTTTATAAATTTTCTTTGAAAAACATCAAAACATGAATTGAAATTTATATTTATTGCATTGGTTTTAATTTTTACAACAAACGTCTCCGAAAACCCTTCAGAATTTTTAATTTACGCGGGCTTTTTGTGAAGGGGGGAGTGGGACAATACTAGAATAGGAATCGAACAATTTGAATCGAAGAATCGATTCCTACCTTCGATTCTTCGATTCCTCGGAATCGAAGCATCCGGCGGAATCGAGGAATCGAAGAATCGATTCTCACTGAGAGTTACCCATCCCTAGGTTTTACTTCTTAAAAAAATTTCAGATCTGTTCTCTTATCCTCTTTAAACAAAAGTTTCCAATCTTAGAAAGATTGAAACTTTTGCCTTCTGAACATAATCACAGCACTCTGGATTTTTTTTATTCTATTTTAATTATTTTTTTTATTTTAGTTAAATATAGATGGTTCATAATTAATAACTTACTTTGTTCAACAAGATCAGTATTGTTAACTTCCTCTTCAAGCCTGACTCTTATATACTCTGCATAGTCTTGAATAATTTTAGAAGCCATCTGTTCCAGGATTATGAAACACTCTCAATTAGTTTTTGTTTTGTTTATTTATTTATTAAATTATTTTGTCTTATTTTCTAAGTAGTTCCTCTGAACATATATATACATATATACATATATTTATTTTTATAAATTTTACGAATTTCTCTCTTTAACCTCTTAAGTCATTCTCCAATACCAGGTAATCTCGATATTTCAACTAACTGACAAGGGGACCTTTAGGTCTGCTTTTTTTTGTTTGAATTGATACTTTCCTCAATAAAAGGTACGTACCAGAGGTTTTCTGAGAAAAATCATGAAGACGCAATTTTGACCCATTTACGAGAAAAATGCATTTCAAAAATTGCAAAACGGATGGTCATTGAGCCAGTGTAAAAGAATATCGAAGAGTCGGTAGCTCCCTGGTAGAGTGCTCGGCTGATAGCCGCAAGGTTGTGCGTTCGATTCTCGCTAGCTATACTTTTTTTTATTCATTAAAATACTTTTTTATTCCATTTTTGAATAACATTTGATAAAATTATATCATTTAATGATTATTTATTCCTTATTTTCAATGAAAACTCTGTTAATCGTATTTTTATTACCACTCGTTTCGACAACTGTGCATTTCATTAAAATTCTTTATTATTCAATAGTTTCTAGTATTTATATTATTATATATTTTTATATTATTATTTTTATATATTATTATATTATTATTCAAATAATAAATACGAAATGCCAGTGGATGTAAAGACTCATTTCATAGATATTTACTAACAAGAATCAGAAGTGTCTTGAAAGTGTATTTTTTTACTTTGTTCCTACTTTGTTCCTACTTTGTTCCTACTTTAATTCAATAATATAGATACTAGAAACTATTGAATAATAAAGAATTTTAATTAAATTCAAAAATGGAATAAAAAAGCATTTTAACGAATAAAAAAAAAGTATAGATAGCGAGAATCGAACGCGCAACCTTGCGGCTATCAGCCGAGCACTCTACCAGGGAGCTACCGACTCTTCGATATACTTTTACACCGGCTTAATGACCATCCGTTTTGCAATTTTTGAAATGCATTTTTCTCGTAAATGGGTCAAAATTGCGTCTTCATGATTTTTCTCAGAAAACCTCTGGTACGTACCTTTCATTCAGGAAAGTATCAATACAAACAAAAAAAAGCAGACCTAAAGGTCCCCTTGTGAGTAATGTTTCTTCCTTCTGAACCATAAATAACCGAACACAAGTCATTTTGATTCGAAGCGAGAAATCAAATTCTCCCACCGAGCACACCACGTATGCACACCACTCGTCCCAAATGAGGTCCTTTTAATCTCCCTAGTCAATGAACCGCCTACACTGAACACAAGTTTCAGCTGAACATTGACCCTGGAATCTAGAGAATTTGCTCTTACTTATTTAAATCAAATCTGGAATTCTACAGTAAACATAAACACCCCACAGAAGCCAGTAGTCCGGTATCTGGCCGCAAGGCAAGCCAGAACGGGACACCAAACTCAAGTGAGTCATTCCAATCCACCCAGCAACAAATTCGAGAAATTATCGAGCTGAATTCTAAATTTGACTAAATTTCTCTCCATCTTGTAACATCCTAATAGTTTCATCCATATCTTAAATTTTAATCATACTTTTCTCTGAAAACATTTTTATTTTTCTATGAATAATTGTGTCAACGGCGATACCACGCTGAAAACACCAGTTCCCGTTAGATCACTGAAGTTAAGCAGTGTTGGGTGCGGTTAGTAGTTGGATGGGTGACCGTTCGGGGAATACTGCGTGTTGTTGACCCATCGTGGGAGTGGTGGACCCACACTGGTAGTATTTATCCACCTAGAAACACTACCGGAATCGGGTAGTGAGGCAATGAACTTTCGAGTTTGAAATGCTAATCAATTTTTTTTTTTTTTTTATGAATAATTGTAATTAATTTTAAAGACTTTAATTACACTCTGAATAGATTTTTATTTTATTTTCTCTGAATCAATTTTCTCAGTATTTATTTATATCAAATACCTTCATAAATTTCATAACAATAAGATGAGAGAAAGTTTTTTTTTTATTAACCACAACCTAATACACTCTGTGATATATAACCTCTTTGTTATACTTTCTCTTTATCTTTAACTCTTTATTTTTCTAAGTTTATTAAATCAAAGCCCGCATGTACATTAGAATCCCTTTTTGCATCTACGCAAGAAAGAGAACTATAACATGCATGGGACCAAGGGCATTCATCATTCTACATACCGGCCCGGGAAATTCGTTAGTGCTATCTAAACTCCCTCCGTTAATTACAAACGCGAGTCATTTATCTATGTATTTATTTTTTTATTTAATTCCTCTGAATATTTCTCTCTTGTAAAATGGCGTCGCGCGAGATGTCGAGACATGATGCCAAGATACAGACGGGAACACACGCGACTCACCCGCACACAAGGTATACGAGCTCACCACAGAGCGGCCCCTCGAACGCACTCGCCACCCGGCCCAACGAAGACCCGTATAAAACCGCACGTATTTAACACAGGCTTAGTCGCACTTACCTCTCTTTATTCTCTCTACGACGCTCAGCTTTCAAAAATTGCGTCTCTCTGGAGTGCGGCTTCTGGAACCTTCCTTTGTTGCCAAGCACGATGCTTTTCCGGCCCATACACGCCTGTCCCTCGAATCACTCAACCAAACGCCGTCTTCTTTTTTTCTCTTATTTTAAAATCGCTTATCGCTTTTTGTCCTCTATTTTTCAACGACACCCAAATATACCAACGTCGCTTTCCAACCACGGACTGCTACCATGTAGGATTACATGGATATTTGGGATTTTAATTTTAGCGACCACACTTTCACTTTTAATCAAAACTCACAGCAATCACTTTGAACACTCTGAATTTATTTAACATAAAATACAACTCTGGATACAATGCATCTCATGTAGAGATCAAAACACCTAATCGGCGTCGACGTGCCTTCTATCGTACTTGCAGCCATCTGCACGGAGAGACGAAAAGTCTCGATGGCAGCGCCACACACATACTTACTCACACACAAATCGACAAAGCATTCCTTACAATAATTTTAAGCAATTTTAAGCTAAAAACATTAACTCATGAATCAAAACTTGTTCTGAAATCTTTTAAAATATTCTGATAAAAATTTAAAAAAAAAATCAATTAAAAGTTTTCCAGGAATCTAATGAACATTTTGTTTTTATCTTAGAATTCAAATTTTTCCTATTAATTTGTTTAAAATTCTTAAAAATTCAACAAATTGCATTAAAATCTTCCAAATTCTATTTTGAAAATTTTGATAAATATTCTTTTAAAATTACTTTTTGAAGTAAAAATTCATTTTCCGTTTTTCTAGGAATTTTGATACAAAATTTTATTCTCTTGAAACCTTTCAAAATGCTTATAAAGCTTCTAAATTTTATGTTCAATATCTTCAAAATCTATCGGTCAAGAATTTCCTTCTACACATTATTTTGAAACTCTGTTAATAAACACCCTTTTCCCAAAATGTGCAGTGACGCGGCTGGCCCGGTGCGGCGATGAGCTAATTTTGTCATATAAAAAGACATATCCTAACATAATTTATTCAAATTCCGTTGTTATGCTCGAGTAGATCAGAGTGATTTTTTCACTTGGAGAAAAAAATTACGTTACATAGTAGGTCAGTTAGTGGGACGATGGTCGTGATGGTTAAGGCGTAGCCTTTGGACCCAGTCTGTCGGCTTGCGGGTTCGATTCCCGCCTCGCACTCTGGAAGAGCCTCGGTGACCCATGCGGTGAACAAGTGAGCCTAGCAAGTGAGTTGTTCATCTTCGGAGAGACGTGGGACCGGTACCTCTAGAGAGAAAGGTTCTCTAAGTACTTAAGGCTGTTGCTCTTGGTGGTTCTGAACCCACCTTAAACTGTAAGTCCCCCTCCCATCACCAAGTAAAAGCGTGGGAGTGTGTGTAAAGGAATAGGAAAGAGATACAAGAAAATTTTAAACCCTTAGGGGACACATTAGAAGCTTCCATACCAACTAGTAGCTCAATCATTTATGTTTTATTATGTACATACCAGCAAGTAGTTCCCTTTCTGGTGACGATTCTCTAGAATTGCTGCTATCATCGTGATGCGACGAACTGCTAGCTCGGCTTATATCAATTCTAGGTGCGCTAGGCGTTTTCAAGGAACTTTCTGCAGCAAAGGGAGTTGTCACCTTCTTCATTTGTACCATTTGCGTCGCTAGTTCTTCCTACAAGAAAATTCCAAGGACCATTTCGCTTGTCTTAAAAAAATTACACGTTTGAGATGTAAAGTTTTCCAAGAAGACCGAGCAGTTTAGGGAAATCATTTGATTATTTAGGGTTAGAATACTCACATTTTCTATCTCATCGCTAAAGTCTTCAAAGGAAGCTATCGGTGCTGCTCCTTTTTTTTTTTGATGAAACGCAAGCAATTGGTGATCCATGTCCTTGATTTTCTCTCATATATCTGGAATAGTGATAAAAGTAATGTACTGTTATCAGCTTGAAAAGGTTTCTAATAATGACGCGAAAAATCGAAAGAGAATAAATAAGTAAGTCAAAAATGTTGGAAAGTGTCATGTTGCATTTTTTGTTTTAACGTCAGCAAGGAAGGAGGAAGGAGGGATGGAAGCGATAGGAGAGGGGAGTTATTTTTCCTGATTGTTCGAGGGCGTGGCTTAATGCCAGAGAGCGGGTGCAATTAGGGGATGTGTTATCTTCTGATTGTTCAATGGGCTTGGCCTAATTGCAAGGAGTGAAGTTAACTATTGGAATGGCCTCTCTCTTGATTGTTCAAGTGGCATGGCCTTATAACAAGGACTGAGGTGATTAGGAGGTATATCCCCCCCATAATAGATAAAATGGTTGTACCTCAACTGAAAAGGAAAAAAGGGCCTCACCTCCTCCCTGTGCGAACTTGCAAAGTTTGAGTAAATGGGCATGCCCTACCTCTATGGTCCACCCTCTCCTTGCTATTTTAAGAGTACGGGATGTAACCTGCTAGAGTCGAAAAAGGCGATAACTAATTACAATGTGAACTAATTATCATAATTTTATTTTCTATTAAGGTTGAAAAAGGATTGTTAAAATATAAACGATGTTGCAATTACTTAAAGATATGTGTAATAATAAATTTACAAATTTAAGCTCAAAATTATCTCGAACTATTCTAAGTAGCAGGTAGTGAATAGTAGACATTGTTTTTAATTATAGCTCAAGGTAAGTTTTTATTTATTTAATAATATTTCGAGAAAATACAGTTATTCAAGTACGTGTAGAAAAAACGAGTTCAACCTCCCCAACTATGTATGAAATTGAGATAGATGTCAGTTTCAGGAAAACGATTTTAATATATGATAATTCGACGAAAGGTTTCACGGGTTTAGATTTTATCTCACTATTAACCTTTCAGTCACTCAATTGAAATGTTTTTTTCATGTTTGTTCATTCATATATTCAATATAATAAAGAATTTCATTAATTAAACTAAAATTTTATGTTCTTTTAATACAAAAGTAACTAAAAATGCAAAAAATTTCAGGAATTTTAATGAAATATAAAGAAATGACGAGAAAAATAAAAAAAAAATTAGGTAGCCTATACATAGGCTTCTGTGACTGGAAGGGTTAAAGTATGCAAATTAAAACTTAATTATTCGACGGCTCAATTGTTCATTCAGCAAGTTTATATTTCTGTTGTTTACAATATGAAAGAAATAAAGTTATTGAGAAAGCGAAGAGTAGCGAGTTACTTGATACTTACTACTACTTAAGTAGCGAGTGAGTTAATGTATTAAAGAGAGATAAGATGGGAGCAGTGTTGCCAAGCGTTGCACTGTAAAAGGGCGACGAAGCTATTTCTCTAACCTATTGCTAAGTATTCTACTATAGACGTATTAATTGAGGTAGAATGTGCTAAAGTGTAATAAATACAATTTCATTAGTTGAAATGGGCCCATGGTGGACGTCCATCTTGAGCAAGGTCCCTTTGTCTGTAGGCGCATCCGAATTACGAAATTAAAATAGTATATTGTGCATTGAGTGGGTCAAAGTAAGTACTTTTCCCACTAGTGGGAAAAGTAAACTCACTTCGACCACTGCTACGTCATCAGTTGAGGAATCGACAACTTCGTAATCTCGAGACGAACCTCCGAAATTGGATTTCCATTGCAGGCGTTGGACAAATATATATATATATATATATATATATATATATATATATAT
>CAKNXH010056913.1:26275-37376 GCA_932178445.1 Andricus quercusramuli
TCTTGGTTACAAATTAATTATTTTTTTGAAAATTCAACTCTTTGGTTGAAAATTTATTTTTTTCTGCTTGAAGATTTATCATTTGTTTTGAAAATTTATTTCTTTGATCGAAAATTGAATCATTTTGTTGAAAATTCATTTTTTCTTGTTGAAAATTCACTTTCTGAATTGAAAATAAAACTATTCCATTTTGGGTTACAAATTTATCTTTTTTTAGTTGGAAATTCAACTATTTCGTAGAAAATGCAAGTATTTTGTTGAAAATTCAAGTATTTTATTGAAAATGCGTCTTTTTGATAGAAAATTAATCATCTTGGTCACAAATTCTTTTTTTTTGTTGGAAATTCAACTCTTTGGTTAAAAATTCATTTTTTTGCTTGAGGATTTATCATTTGTTTTGAAAATTCATTTCTCATTTTGTTACAAATTGATTTTTTGTTGTTGAAAACTAACTTTTTAAACTGAAAATAAAACTATACCGTTTTTGGTTAAAAATGTATCTCTTTTTAGTTGGAAATTAAACTATTACGTAGAAAATGAATGTATTTTCTTAAAAATTCGTGTTTTTGGTAGAAAATTAATCTTCTTGGTTACAAATTCACCTTTCTTCTTGGAATTTCGACTCTTTGGTTATAAGTTAATTTTTTTGCTTGGAGATTTATAATTTGTTTTCAAATTCATTTGTTAGATTGAAAATTGAACTATTTTCTTCAAAATTAATTTCTTGTTGTTGAAAATTAATTTTTTGATCTGAAAATAGATCTCCATTTTTGGTTAAAAATGTATCTCTTTACTTGAAAACACAACTATTTGTTAGAAAATTCATGTATTTAATTAAAAATTCGTCTTTTTGAAAAAAAAATTAATCTTCTTGGTTACAAATTCATCTTTTTTGTTGGAAATTTAACTCTTTGGTTGAAAATTAATTTTTGTATGATTGAAGATTTTATAATTGGTTTTGAAAATTCATTTCTTTGATTGAAAATTGAACCATTTTGTTTAAAATTAATTTCTTGTTGTTGAAAACTAACTTTTTTAACTGAAAATAAAACTATTCCATTTTTGATTAAACATTTATCTTTTTTTAGTTGAAAATTCAACTATTTGGTTTTTAAGTGGCATTTGTAGATGTTCCGAGTTTTAAATCTGGAAAATAAATTTTAAATGGGATTTAATTCTCTTGTGTTAATAATGTTGATAACAAATTTTTGAATAATTTAAAGTCACGCTCGTTTTTTTTTCACTGGAAATCAATATAAATTTAAAGTTACAAATTCATCTTTTTGGTTGGAAATTTAACTCTTTGGTTGAAAATTCAGCTTTTTTTTGTTAAATATTCATTTTTCAACTAAACATTTCACTATACCATTTTAGTTAAAAATTTACATTTTCTTTAGTTGAATATTCAACTATTTGATAGAAATAAACTAATCCAACTTTGGAATTAAATAAAACAATCAATTTTCTACAAAAAAATGAATTTTCAACAGAATACATTAATTTCAACCGAATAGTTGAAGTTTCATCTGAAAAAGATAAATTTTCAACCCAACTACTTGAAAGTTGAACTACATTCTTAAAGTTTCATTTTTGTTTAGCTTTTATAAATTCACGTATTTTTCTGAAATGTCTCTTCTGATAGAAAATTAATCTTTGTGATTTAATAATTCATCTCTTTGGTTGAAAATTTCACTATTTTGGTAAAAAAATCTTTCTTTTTGTTAGTGAAAATTGATATGTTTAACCGAAAATATAATGATTCCATTTCTGGTTGAAAATTTATCTTTTTTATTTCAAAATTCGTCCGTAATGGTAAAAAATTATTTTCCATATTGCAAATTTAACTTCTCCATTTTTGGTTGAAAATTTATACTTTTTAGTTGAAAATTCAAATATTTGGCAGAAAATTCATGTGATTTGTTTAAAATTGTTTTTTTTTTTGGTTGAAAATTCCTTTAAAAAATCAAATATTTGTTTGAAAATTTGAGTACTTTGTTATAAATTCATCTATGTTGATAGAAAAATCACCTTATTAGTTGAAAATTAGTTTTTTTAAATTATATTTTATTTTATTGGAAATTTGAATTTTGTAAGAGAATATTTAATCTTTTTGGTGAATAATTCATTTTTTTGGTTGAAAATTCCTTTAAAAATTCAAATATTTGGTTGAAAATTCTTGTACTTTGTTATAGATTCATCTATTTGGATAGAAGAGTTCTCTTATCAGTTGAAACTTCATCTTTTTGGTTGAAAATGTAACTATTTTGTTGAAAATTCGTTTCTTTTTTGGTTGAAAATTTATTTTACAAACTAAAAACTTAACTATTTTATTTTTCGTAGAAAATTTATCTTTTTAATTGAAAATTCATGAATTTGGTTAAAAAATAATTTTTTTTTAAATTGAGGATTCATCACTTTAGTTAAAAATTCACTTTAACTATTCCATTTTTTGTGAAAAATTCCACCATTAGGTCAAAAATTCATATTTTTGGTTGAAAATTCATTATAGTGATTAAAAATTAATTTCTTTGGTTTAAAAATTGTTTATTTTTGTTAAAAATTAATTTTTGTAACTGAAGATGTAACTGTTCCATTTTTGCTTGAAAATTTACATTTTTAGATGAAAATTAATTAATTTTGCTGAAAACTCGTTTTTTTGTTTAAAATTTACTTTTCTGACTGCAAATTGAACTATTATATTCTTGGTTTGTAAATATATCTTTTTTAGTTTGAAATTTATTTATTTTATTGAAACTATATCTTTTTTGGTAGTAAATTCATCTTTTGAGTGTAAAATTGAATTCTTTTCTTTTTGTTATAAATTTTATTATTTGGTTAAAAATGTAACAATTTTCCTAGAAAGACATTTTTTTGCGAGTTTAATTGTTTTGGTAAAAAATCGTTGTTTTTTTTTGGGTTAAAAATTCAATTCTTACTGATAAGTCAACTGAAATCTTTTTTGGATGAAAAATATTTTTTCTGGTCATTTGTTTTTTTTAAAGCCATACTTTTGGTTGAAAACTCTGTTTTGTTGAAAATTTAACTATTTCGTAGAAAATTTAATTTTTATTTAAAATTCATATTTTGGTGGTAAAAAAGTAACTGAAAGCTTTTCTGGATGAATGTTCAACTTAAAAAAAATGTGTCCGTTTTTATATTAAAAATTCATCTGTTTTAGTATAAATTTTATCTTTCATGGATAAAAATTCATCCCCATTGGTTGAGAAAATTCGTCTTTTTGGATGAAAAATTCAATTTTGTTCGTAAAAACTTATTTTTTGTTAAAAAATTCATATTTTGATCTAGAAAAGTCAACTGGAATCTTTTCTGGATGAAAATTCAACTATTAAAAAAAAATTTATTTTCTTTTAAAATAAAAATTCATCTGTTTTGAGAGAAATTTGGTCTTTTTTTAATAAAAATGCAACTATTGTGTAGAGAATTCAACAATTCGGTTGAAAAGTCATCCTTTTTGGGTAAAAATTCGTCTTTTTGGATTGAAAATTTAATTTTTTTTAGAAACTTATTTCATAAAAATGCATATTTTTATCGTCATGATTCAACTAAAATCTTTTGGAACAGAAAATTCAACTATTTTATTTTAATTTATCTTTTTGATTTATAAATTCATCGGCTTTGGTAGAAATTTCTTTTTTTTTAATGAAAATGCAATTTTTTGGTTGAAAATTATTCTTCTTTGCTTGAGTATTCAACTATTTTGTTTGAAAGATTTGGTTTTTTGTTTGTTTTTTTGTTGTTAAAAAAATCATTTTTTTAAGAGTTATATTTTTAGTTGGAAATTTACTTCTTTGGTTGAAAGTTGAACTATTTTGTTGAAATATAATCTTTTTAAATTGAAAATTCAACTACTTTGGTAAAAGATGAACTACATTGTTACAAATTTATTTTTTTGATTGAAGGCTTATGTCATTGGTTAACAATTTATCTGTTTAGTGGAAAAATATTTTTTTAAATCAATTTCTTAACTGAAAATGTAACTTTTCCATTTTTTAAAGATTGACCTTTTCTAATTGAAAATTGTCCTTTTTTAGGTAAAACAAATAATTTTCTTGGTTTAAAATTTCATTTTTTGTCGGGTAAAAATGCATCAGTTTCGTGGAAGTCGTATTTTTTGTTTGTAAATTCAATTTTTGTAGAGGAAATTTGCCTTTTGACTTGAAGGTTCAACAATTTAGGTAAAATTTTCTTTCTTTAGTGGGAAATCTTTATTTGTTGAAAATTTGTCTTTTTGGTTTTAAAAAACTTTTTTTTTTGTATAAATTTCATGTTTTTGGATTGAAATATAAACTGACACTATTTGTTGGGAATTTATATTTTTAGGATGAAAATTCAAGTATTATGTAAAAAATTTAATTATTTTGTGGAGAATTCAATTATTTTGTTAAAAAGTCATCTTTAATAATATAAAAGACATTTTTTTGTTTAAAACAAATTAATAAATTTGACATTTTTAAATTTGTATCTGAAATACTGTTTTGTTTCATTTATAAAAGATTCTATGTTAAAAGTATTTCAAGATTAAAATGCTGGTATTTGAATATTAATGATCAAGGAAAATGAAACATTAGACAAGGAAAAATAAGGAAATTTTGAAAATGAAATTCTCAGACACCCTGCCTAATTCTACCCCCTAATTAAATAATTCTGCCCCGAATTAAGTGATAATCTTCCTACCTTTGACCGCAATCTTCGCAGCCAAAAGGCGCTTCTCCGGTATGTCTTCTCCTGTGTTCTCTGAAATGCGACGGATGTCTGAATTTCTTTCCGCAGTCTGCACAGGTGAACCTCGTCTGATTTTGATGAATCAACATGTGATACTTGAGGCTGTGCCTTCTCGTAAAAACCGATCCGCAAGTCCTGCACTCGTAGGGCTTGATTCCGGCGTGGCTTCTGTAATGAGAAACCAGGGTCGTCGGGGCCGTGAAAGTCCTCGGTGGATCGCAAATTCGGCACTGCAGATTATTCCCGGTCGGATTTCCCTTTTTCTTAATTCGCTCCATCAAAAGCAGCGCCATTTCCTTCTCCTCGGTGCTCGTTCCGATAAATTTCGCCTTTCCCTTCGGCTTCGCAGGTACCGGAACTTCCATATTTCCAGCGTAAACTTCCTCCGTCTGGACCGGATCTACGCAAAAGAGAAATAAATATTAGAGGAGAAATGAAACAAAAAAAAAATACAGGGAGCACAGCGCAAAAGGAACTCAAAAAAGGGGAAATAGGGTGGTTTTTATTGCTTGTTGTTGAAAATTAACTTTTTGAACTAAAAATAAATCTACTCCAGTTATTGTTAAAAATTGATCTGTTTTAGTTGAAAATGAAACTATTTGGTAAATAAATTCATGTATTAACCTTTTCATCATTTTATTTTTAAATTCATTTCTTTAATTGAAAATGTAGCTATTTTATTGAAAATTCATTCATCATTGAAGATTTATCATTTGTTTTTAAAAATTCTTGTTGAAAATTAACTTTCTGAATTGAAAATAAAACTATTCTATTTTGGGTTACAAATTTATATTTTTTATTTGAAGCTTGAAGATTTATAATTTGTTTTTGAAAATTAATCTTCTTGGTTACAAATTAATTTTTTTAATTGGAAATTCATATTTCAACTGATATCTGTTTCAAAATTAACTATTTAAAACTATTTAAAAAATATTAAACTATTTAAAAATTAATTTCAAAAAAGAGATTTTTGTTGTTAAAAAAGATGAATAGTCAATGAAGAACAAAATTGCATTCGAAATGTCGAATTTTAAAGCAAGAAAATTAATTTTCTACAAAAAAAAGGTCGAATTTTTAACAAATTACATTAAATTTTAACCAAACAGTTGCATTTTCTAAATAAAAAAGATCAACTTTAAACCAAAAATGGAATTGCTGCATTTTTATTTCAAGAAACAAATTTTAAAATGAAAAAAAAAAAATAATTTTCTACAAAATTATTGAATTTGTGGGCCAAAAAAAGAACTTTCTACAATACAGTTGAATTAAAAAATATAAGCTTTCAATACAAAAAATAATTTTCAATCAAAAATAGCAATTTTCAGTTTAAAAAAATGAATTTTGAACAAAGTAGTTTGATTTACAATCAAAAAGACAGCTTTTCAACAGAATAAATATATTTTCACCCAAATAATTAAATTTTTAACCAATTTTCTGCCAATTTTCAATTATTTATTCATAAAAAATTTATTTAAGTGATATAATTGCTTTAATTATGATTGAATAATGGTTACAATTTCAAATATCGTATATTTAAAGAGAAAAAGGGAAAGTTTTTTTGAGAATAGGGGAAAAGGGTGAATTTCAAGAAAAAAGGGGAAACCAAGGAAAAAAGGGGAAGACTGTGCACCCTGAAAATAATATAAATAAGATAAATCTAAAAATATATTTAATTTTTATTTATCATTATTTTTATTTAATTTTCAACCCAGAATAAAACGATTTTTCAACAAAATACATAAATTTTCAATCAAGTAGTTGAAGTTTTAACCAAAAACAACTTAGAGGGTACTATATTAAATTAAATTTGAAAGGCTTCAAATTTCTGACAGTATAAAAATATTGAATTTTAAACAAAAAAGATCAATTTTTAACCAAATAATTTGATTTTCAAAGCAGAATAATTTTCTAGCAAGAGACAAATCTTCAACAAAATGCCTGCAGTTTCAACCCAATAGTTTAATTTTAAACTAAAAAAGATGAATTGTCAATTAATAATGGAATAGTTAAATTTTTATTAATAAAACCTAATTTTAAACCAAATATAAAATAAATTTTCAACCAAAGAGTTGAATTTTCAACTAAAAAAGATCAATTTTCAACTTAAAATAGAATAGTTAAATTTTTAAAGACAAAAATTAATTTTCAACTAAAGATAAAATGAAATTTCTATTGAAGAATTGAATTTTCAACAAAAGAAATAAATTTTCAACTACAACGATAAATCTTCAACTAAAAATCAAAATAATTTTTAACCAAATAATTGAATTTTATTTGATTTTTTTCAACAAAAAAGATAAATTTTCAACAAAGTACCTGCATTTTCAAACCAATAGCTTAATTTTCAACAAAATAGTTAAATCTTCAACCAACAAAATTAATTTTTAACCAAAACGTCGAATTTTAAATGAAATAGATTAATTTTCTACTAGAAAAGGCGAATTTTCTACTAGTAAAGATAAATTTACAATTCAAACTAGAATAGTTACATTTTCCGTTAAAAATGTTCATTTTCAACCAAAACAAAAAACGAAATTTTAACAAAATAGTTAAATATTGAACAAAATAGTTGAATTTTCAACTAAAATAGATAAATTTCAAACTTAAAGTAAAAGAGTTACATTTTCAGTAAAAAAGATTAATTTTCAACCAATTTAAATACATTTTCAACGAAATATCTACATTTTCAATCAGATAAATGAATTTTTACCTGAAATTATGCATTTTTAACTTAAACAAAAAATAATTTTTAACCAAATAGTTGAATTTTCGACCAAAAAAGAGAAATTTAAAACTTAAAGTAGAATAGTTAAATTTTGAATAACAAAAATTAATTTTTAACTAAGAATAAAATGAATTTTCAATCAAAGAATTGAATTTTCAACCAAAGAAATTAATTTTCAACGACAACGATGAATCTTTAACTTAGAAACAAAACAATTTTTAACCAAATAGTTGAATTTTCAATGAAAAAGATAACTTTTCAGCAAAATACTTGCATTTTCAACCCAATAGTTTCATTTTGAACAAAGTAGATTAATTTCCTACCAAAAAAGATGCATTTTCTACTAAGATAAATTTCCTGTTAAAAAGATAAATTTGAATTGAAAAAAAATGAATTTTCAACCAAATAGTTAAATCTTCAACAACAAAAAATATTTAAATTTTCACCAAAAACAGATAAATTTTCAACTTAACAATAGAAGAGTTAAATTTTCAGTAAAAAAAGATTAATTTTCAACCAAAGAAATGAATTTTTATCTGATATGATGCATCTTCATTAAAAAATGTAATAGGTTATATTTCAAACAAAAAGGATGTTAATTTAACATAAAAAAGCAGTTTAATTCAACGACAAAAAAACGAATTTTCAACTAAGGAGCTGAATTTTCAACCAAAAAATTAATTTTCAACCAAATAATTGAATTTTCTATCGAAATATTTTGATTTTTAACCCAAAAAAAAACAAATGTTAAAAAAACAGTTCATTTTCAACCAAAAAGGATGGCTTTTGAACAAATTTGTGGAATTTTCAATCAAATAGATGAATTTTCAACCAAGAAGAATTATTTTCTACTAAACAAGACGGATTTTCAACAAAATACAAGAATTTTCAACCAAATAGTTGAAAATTCAATTTAAAAAGATCAATTTTCTACAAAATAGTTAAACTTTCAGTCAAAGAGATGAAATTTCAACAAAAACAAAAAAACATTTTGTTGAAAATTCATCATTTTAGTTGAAAACGCATTTATTTGGTTAAGAATGTTAAAAAATAATTTTATTAACCGAATTTACATTGATATAATTTACCTACATTATTATAAATAATTTATTAATCAATTAAACCAAATTTATTAATTAAATTATTATAAAAATTATATATTATACATATTACTATTTGTAAACTATTTGATTGAAAATTCAACAATTTTATTCAAAACACATCCTTTTCGGTTGAAAATTCAACTGTTTTGTTGAAATTTGTTCTTTTTGGTAAAATATTAATTTACTTCGTTGAAAATTCACCTATATGTTTAAAAATTCAACTATTTAGTTGAAAATTCATTTTTTTTAAGATTCATGACTTTAGTTAATTGAAAATTCAACTGTTTTGATAAAATTTGTTCTTTTGGTTGCAAATTAATCTGTTTCGTTGAAAATTTTACTATTTTCTTAAAAACACATTTTTTCGTTGTTGAAAGTTACGTTTTTAACGGAAAATATAACTGTTTAGTTTTAAGTTCACGTATTTTGTTGAAAATTTGTATTTTTGGTAGACAATTAATCTTCTTGCTTAGAAATTCATCTTTTTGGTTGAAAATACAAATATTTGAATGAAAATTAATGTATTTTGTTGAAAAGTTTTCTTCTTTTTATAAGAAATTTATCTTCTTGAATGAAAATAAATATTTTTTGTTGAAAATTTAACTATTTGGTTAAAAATTCATCTCTTTGTGTGGAAATTTCATAATTTTTGGTTCAAAATGCAGCTTTTTGGTTAAAAACTCGTCTTTTTACAGAAATGTATCTTCTTGGTTGAAAATTATTGTTATTGATCGAAAATTCAATTATTCAGTTACAAATTCATCGATTTTGGTAGATATTTTATCTTTTTTAATTCAAAATGCTTTTTTTTAACTAATTTTTTAAACTGAAAATTGAACTATTTAATTTTGGATTGAAAATTTATCTTTTTTCTACTAGAAACTTCAACTATTTGGTTAAGAATTATTTTTTGTTTTAATTAGAGATTAATTATTTTAGTTGAAAATCCATTTCTTTAGTTGAAAGTTTAACTATTTTGTTCAAGATTGTTCTATTCTTAGTTGCAAATTTATCTTTTTACGGTACCAATTTTTTTTTCGTTTAAAAATTAATATTGGTTTAAAATTCAATTCTTTGGTTGAAATATAATTTTATTTTTGGCTGAAAATTAAGTTTTATTGTTAAACATTTAACTATTCCATTTTTAGTTGTAAATTAAGTTTCATTACTAAAAATGTAACTATTCCATTATTAGATAAATATTTGGTTGAAAATTGAACTACTTTGTTAAAAGTTCGTTTCATTTTGTTGTTGAAAATTAATCTTTTTAACTGAAAATCTATCTTTTTAAATGAAAAATTAATTTATTTTTTGTAGAAACTTAATTTACTCCATTGAAAATTCAACTATTTTGTTACAAATTGAATTTTTTGGTTGAAGATTCATGATTTTAGTTTGAAATTTATGTTATTTTTAGTCAAATTAAATTTTTGTTTTGAGAAATCATTTCTTTGTTTGAAAATTGAACTATTATATTACAAAATAATGTTTTTGGTTGAAGATTAATTTTTTTCAGTTAAAGATTGATAATTTTAGTCGAAAATCCATTTCTTTGGTTGAAACTTAACTACTTTTGTTAAAAATTCGTCTTGAAAATTAATTGTTCCTAAAAATTCAACTATTTTGTTCAATGAATAATTTTTTGTATGAAAGATTGATGGTTTCAATTTAAAAATCATTTTATTTTTAGAAAATTAATTTTTTAAATAAATAATTAACGGTTACTTCTTTGAATAAAAAATTATTTTTTTAATTTGAAAATTCAACAATTTGGTTAAAAACTTTCTTTCTTTTATGTTAAATATTCATCACTTTAATCGAAAATTAATTGTTTCACTTGAAAATTTATCTTTTTAATTAAAATTTTATCTTTTCTATCAGAAAATTCATATTTTTAAGCTGAAAATTAGTGTACTTTATTGAAAATTAAACTATTGGGTTGAAATTGCAGGTATTTTGTTGAAAATTCAACTATTTGGTTAAAATTTATTTTATTTTTTAGTTAAAGGTTCATTGTTGTAGTGGAAAATTCATTTCTTTGGTTAAAAATTCAATTTTTTAGTTAAAAATTCAATCTTTTGAATAAAAATTTATTTTATTCTTAGTTGAAAATTAATTTTCGTTATTAAAAATTTATCTAATCTACTTAGAACTATCTTAATTGAAAATTCGACCATTTGGTTGAAAAATATTTTTTTTTTTTTTTTTTTTTGGTTGAAGATTTAACTATTTTGTTGAAAATTCACATTTTTTGGATTCAAATTTCTTTGCTTGAAAATTTAACTTTTTTTTTTAATTCAACTTGTTTTTATTGCAAATTAATCTTTTTAACTTAAAATTTATCTTTGCTAGTAGAAAATTAATCTTTTTTGGTAGGACATTAATCTACTTTGTTGAAAATACAAGTATTTTGTTGGAAATTTATCTTTTTTGTTGAAAATTCAACTATTTGGTTAAAAATTACTTTGTTTTTCACTTAGAGATTCATCGTTGTAGTTGAAAATCCATTTCTTTGGTTGAAAATTCAATT
>CAKNXH010056914.1:0-88045 GCA_932178445.1 Andricus quercusramuli
GTTTGGAGGCCTCCAATTGAGTGCACTATCTGAATCAATCAACAAAAAGATATTAATTAATCTCAGACAATATAATGGATTTTGAAGATTGTTACCTCACAATATATTCTAAAAAAGAGTTGCGTATTTTTATTATGCAAATTTTTGTCTTCATATGAATGGATAACAGTTTAAATAAATATGAGATTTGTCTGAAATTATTTGTTGACTATTCATTATCATGTATTCCATTGAGTATTTTTATTAATCATACCCTAATATTATTACAAATAAAATGTCTGCATAGCTATTTGTGATACAAGTACGCGAAATAGGTGATTGCCAACAAGTGTGAGCATTGCAGCATGAGTCGGAGGCTCGAAGTACGAGACGGAGGTTTGCACACGAGTGAAGCGCGTGCGAAAACATAGACGAATGCGTAGAGCTAAAGGCCTAGTTATCGAAAAATTTAAACTCAACATTGCGTTGTGGAAAAAAAACTAATGCCAGAATGTGTTGTGCACGGAAAAAAGGGGATCGTTAGTCGAACTCTCTAAACCAGTAGTTCTAACCATTTTAAATTGAACCTCAGTTTTTCGTTGGTGTTTGTTGAAATTACTATTTTGTTTTCAGGTATGTTAAACTGACTTTTTAAAAGGGTAGGATGAACAATTTCAAATAGTATGATGCACTGCATCACTTGGTAACCGTCCATACTCAGCGAGAAGAAGTTACTATTTCGTGTAGTAAGCCTTCCTTCAGTGAAGAGTAACTTTGCCGATTTCGCATCGTAACGCATATATGTATATGTATATATGCACTGCACGCATTCTATACGAAACAAAAATGATGTAAAATGTCCATCGATTTGAAAAGGAAAAAATTATTTTATATATTATTACTGCACTTAATTTACGATTAGTCTTACACAATTGCAAGCACACAGCCTTACACATATATGATCGCACGCTCAAACACTTTGAAAAATCGCCCCCGCTGTGGAGTCGAACCCTACCTAACTACCTAAAACCTGTCCTAAAGCGCCTTAGTCAAGTGAGCTACGGAACCGCTTAGATTTTGCTGACAAACTCCCGATCAAGCGGTTTCTCTGAGAAAAACGTGGCCAGCTAAGAAAATAAATGTCGACTTACAATTTTTTAAATTAATCTCTTACAGATGATATCTAATAAATTGTAACAAGCTTGGGAAAAATATTTTGCTTAAAAGTATTAACTCACACAGTAAATATATTATGAGTAATTTATATGTATTATTATAAAATGATTAAAATTACAATTTTTAAAAAGTACATATTTTGTATTTTTGAAAGTTAAGACTTGAGAAAATGTTTTCGAATGAAATGTTTGGAATTTTGAATTTCACTTTATGGGGATATCACAGTAGAATTGTAGCTTTTATTGTTGTTAGCAATCCTAACAAAATGAGAAAACGATTTTTTTTCAATAAATATAAATGATATTGATTTCTACGAATATCAATGTGACAAGGTTGAAAAAATTATTACTGCTTTAAATATGGAATTTAATTTGAACTGAATTTTTATTACAATTTTTTTTTAATTATTGGTTAAAAAAATGATATGTCGAAAACAATGCATTATTCTACTAAAATAAGATTCTTCCAAATAATATAATATTCGAACCTGGGTGGCTAAAACAAATACGATCCCTATTATTTTTATTGTTATAAGAAATTAAAAATACCATAAACAGAAAATTCCATAGCAGGAATAATGTGAAAAAAGTATTTTTTTATATATAATTCTTCAGAATATTTTTATATTCTGAAAATTTGGTACAAAACAAAAAAACAGTATCGAAGTATAAAGTAGAGTTATTAACTATGTTTATTCATAATAATTATTTCAACTAATATTATGAAAAAAGCGAAACCATTATAAAATAGTTTCCGACAATTTATTTCCTTTTGTAAAATTTCAGTGGGTGATCTGTCTTATAGATTGAGAAGCGAAAATCTGTTGTTTTACTGATAAGCAAGTTATAAGTCGTCCTTTTTTTTTAATTTCAAACAAACCGCCTAAAAAAATTTTCGGAGGGGGCCTACACGTTTCTCGTTGTGCCACTGAAGTTACTCACAATTTCAAATAGTAAGGGTAACAATCTCGCGCAGTGCTTATTGCAATGCGAAAAAGGAGATCGAGCTCACTTACAAAAGTCAAACTCACAATCCTTTGCTTACTATGTGAATTAGTTATTCATACAGTTTACATGTTCAACTGTACTATTTCAAATATTTATTGAAGCTAAGATGGTTCGAACATCCTGAAAGAATGAAAGATGAACGACTGACGA
Organism: Andricus quercusramuli; assembly: GCA_932178445.1. NCBI lineage: Eukaryota > Metazoa > Arthropoda > Insecta > Hymenoptera > Cynipidae > Andricus > Andricus quercusramuli. The sequence continues at coordinate 2,313 of CAKNXH010056914.1, forward strand.
AGCAAGTATATAAAGGTAAAGTAAATGGCAGAATGCCCAGAGGTAGACCGCCGAAAGAATGATTAGAATCTGTGAATGAGACATCAATCCGAAGAGACATAAGAAGTCATAGGAACATAAGAGCTTGCATGAAGAAATGCATGGACGTGAAAGAAGCTAGAGTAGTATGCCAGGATAGAAAAGTGTGGCGACGAATAGTTTATGAACAAAGTGAGAATTGAGTGAATAATGCCTGAAACAAAGACCTTGGATACTAATGGGCCCAAGTGGGGCACCATACATAACAATTTTGTGAGGCTCCTCACTTGGGGTGATCGCTAGAGAGATTGATCAGCAATCTGGGTCGCAGCAGTGTTGCGGAGTGAACGTGTCATTTGAATAAATAACACGAAAACTCCAGATCAATCTAAAACATATATACCTAACACCTATATCCCTATCTACCTCATACCATATAACGACCTACTTTACACCTATATACCTATCCCACTAATTTCCAACCGAGTAAGTCACGCCTACCCCGAAAGGGAAATGACTTAATGGTATAATAATAATAAATACTTGTTTTTAGTAATCTTCCTTGTTACAATTTGAAGTAGCAATGCTGACTTTAGGTTTTTGTATATTTTGAGATCACAATCTCATTCAGTATCAGAAAATATTTGAATTCTTTCTTGTACAATGTGAACAAGTGAACTTAAAGTTAACAATACATGAAAGTGAATCTAACTGTCTACTTTTATCCGCGTGGTAGATTTTTTTAGAGCTAGTATAACCCGAATGTTGTGTTGTGGTCGTTTTTTTTGCCCAGTATACATTCTCGATCATTGGGCCTAGCATGGCTCAAATGATGACGATTCCAGGGTATAAAAGTCGATAGAATTACTTAATGTAAAAGAATTTTATTCAGATAACAATAACATAGTAACAAATTTTGCGTTATAATAAGTATTTACAGTCTGTATATAATCAAAAAACAGGTATACAAGTCACTTTGAAAATTTTTGGCAGCGAGTTCTTCGACTAATCACAAAATTTGGCACAAGTGTAGTTAGTGCTTCCAACCGTGACCATGATGTTTGCTCTGATGGTGAAAGACGTGTTTGTAAACTGGCACATGAACGGGGTACGGTTTAGGAATTGGGACTGGAAAGTGTTTTTCGACGGTAACGGCATATGGTTTTTCCACAACGTAAGGAACCTAAAAAACGAATAGTAACATATTTAAGATATTTATATATCCAGTTATTAACTTTCTCAAATTTATGAATGGGTGATAAGCTATATTTATTATACTAAAACTGATAAACCTAAAAAGAGGGATTTTACTTAAACCATGCTTATGGGACATTTTCAAAAAATAGAGAATTTTCTAGAGTGAGAATTAATTATCGAAAATTTTTTTTAAATATATACAATATTATATATGTAAATAATAAAAGGGCTGATCAAGTATCACGTAACACCTTGTCTGAGAGAAAAATCAGCCTCAGCATCTCGTTAATTGCAGAAAAAATATAAAGAAAGCGTTACCCAAGAAGAGGAGTGAAAATTGTTTAGGATTTTATATTTGTTACATATCAGTTTTTTGAGGCTACTTATTAATTGTTCATCTTGATTTTTTATCTCTTTATGCTCGATAAAATCTATTTCTACGAAAATCAGTTATTTACAGAATAATTTACTGAGTGACGTTTCAATCAAAATGTATATGTATTGGTAAGTAATCCCGTGAAGTGAAACATTTTATGTATGAAAAATTCATATTTTTTTATTCATTATTTCTAAAGAAATTAATTTTCAAATCAGAAAGTTTACAGGAAAGTACTTTGTTATAGATCCTACATTCAACATTTTTTACTTTTTCAAATCGATGAAGAAACAAATGTATTTTTACTCTTACTTTCCAAGCTTATAATATTTATAAAATTAAATCTTTTCAGATGAAGTTATTTATAATCCTCTAGGAAACATTTTAACGAAAATTATGATTGTACTCAGTCAATATAATTTGAGTGGTTTATTCTTGTTAATTTTTTTCAAATTACCCTTTTCTCTACTATGTATGGCTCGGGTTTCTCGATGGGGATTTCAATTTTTTTAACGACCTCTACCGGGACTGGATGTGGAACTGGGACCTGTAAAATGCATTTGTTTGATTATTTATTTAAAAATGCTAGTCGCCGTGCGATTGTGGCGTAATTGTTATCTCAGAAAAATTAACAAATTGCGATCGAGTACAGAAAGAAAAGAGGCTTGCGCATATCGATCCGTGAAGAGCGATAGCCAAGAATTTTCATCTACTTTAATGTCTTTTCGTTTATGATGACTAGTAGTATTGGATAGTTAATAATTATTCATAGATAAAACCAATTTTATTTTCACTTAAAAAAATGTATAAGAGTTTTGAGATTGACAATAATGATTTTTAAAAAAGCTTTACCTGAACTTGATAAGGCTGCGGAATTGGGACCTTAATTTGCTGTGGGACTGCGACCGGGACTGGATGTGGAATGGGAATTGCATATTTTTTATAGATTGGGATTTCAACAGTCTTCTGCGTCTCATGGTAAGTTGTGGAACCATGTTCATCCTCATAACTAGCCCACACACTGGCTGTTAGCGTAATGACTATCTGAAATTAAAACAAATAAATATTTAAATCAGATTTTTTTTGATATGAATATAATTTTAAATTCTCAAATTCGACCTGATGATACTGATCTAATGATACTGATTAAACTAATTGAACTAATGATACTGACCTGAAGATATCATCGACAATAAAAATAATATTTTATCAATAAAATAATAATAACTTACAAATATCTTCATGATTTATTGAAATAGTGGCACTATTAGGTTCAAAGAACCTGCGGATGTAGTGCCTTTGAGTCGGGTCTGCAACTTTAACGCTTTCAAAGTCACGGCTAAGTGTTTATATAGTGACGCCACTTTCTCCCTTCTCTTTATTCCACAAATCGAGGTGCTTCTCCGCGTATTGAATGCATGTGCAGTACATGAATTGTTCTGCTTCTAAAGGTGAAGATAATAACAGTTTGAGAGTAGATCACTTCTCTAAGTTCCCGCCTCCACTGGCACTGTACCCTGCGGCGCACTCCCACCAAATTTGACGTTGCTCTTGATGGCTTGCTAAAAACAGCTCTTTGTTACCTGTAAACATTCACGCCAACGAACATTGACCGAATCAATTTCGCTCTCTAATCTTTTTGAATTTCTTTGTTTTGTAACGACAATTGTTTCCGGAAAAAGGAATAGTTAAAGTTGTCGAAAATTGAGTGAGGTAGATCAGATAATTAAGTAAATAATTGTAGATTCAATTACAGATATGATTACGGTTAGAGAAGGGAAAACAATCAAGTAAAAGAATTGTATGATAACAGAACGAAATTCGGAAACTTCACTATTGGAAAAAATATTTATTCTCCAAATTTTCGAACTCCCGTGAATCGTTAATTATTGCCGAAATTTAAAATCCCGAAAAATAGTACATTTCTGAATCATCATATATAATTATTCAATAGTCTTATTTTATTGCAAGAACTTGCATTCATCGGAATTTATCTTTTCGATAAGTATTTTTTTTTCTTTTACACATTCGAAATTCATTGAACACATTGAACACATTGAAAATTCGGCGAAATTGTGCCGTCCTGATTGAACGTCTCAATTAAAATAGGTTTTACCTCATAGCTGGTTAATTACATCAATGTTTCTGCGAGCTGAAAAACAAATCTAGTATAAGTGGAGCTACAAATACTTATAAATGCTACTCACTGTAATTAACTCAATTTAAAAATAATGATTCAAAAAATCTACGTTACCTAGTCTTCTGTTGATGTCTCTTGAAATCTTAGAAAGTGGATTATTTTATCATTTTGTTCACTGAGATTAACCTAATTTTAGCTCGATTTCTTGAAATATTGACCTAACAGTGTCATGTTTGACTCTAATTTTCAGTAAATCCTGGTTCAATAAAATATTAAATCTATAAGTGCAGAGTTACAAAATCTAACCTAATTAGTGGTAGATGCTGTTGAACATTTTCACATGAAGTGGATATTTTCTCGAGATATGATCGATTAAGACTGGTATATCAAGAATCATTAGTCTCGAGGAACGATCAAGACGAGACGATTTTCTCGATTGAGTAAAGTTTCGCGTCGTTGTGATAAACATCGGGTTTGAAATATTAACTTGAAATGACCATATTTGGAAAAATGTTGAAATGCCCGACAAGCATCACCAGCATTATTAAACGGATTTTCATTTTTTTCCTATACAAAATTCAATATTACCAAGAGGTGATTTTTTCCGTATAAAATTTAATAGTTCGAAAAATTTCTTTGATGGATTTTTGAATATTTCTATTTTATCAAAACAGTATTTGAGGCTTGGGAAATACAGTAAAAGGTCTTGAGGAAGGTTTATCTGGTTTTAAAGGCCTTCTTATTCTGAAAAAATATTGTTTTACATTCTTTATAATGATTACGTTAGTAATTATAAAAAAATGTTCCCTAAACATGTTTCAAAGTAATTTTGCTCCCATAAGTTTTAGTATATTTTATAACAATTTTTAAAAAGATTGTATGGAAAGTCGTTGAGATATGTTAATTTAATATTAAAATACTGATAAAAAATGACGAACAATAATTCCAATAAGTATTCCACCGATATCCCTTCTTAATCGGACATTATGTACCAAGGACTCGAGTAGGATTTTTTGGACGAGTGTTATTTTTCAGTATTTTGGAACGAAGTGTCTCGTCGTACCGAAATTTGGGATGACTAGCCCGTTTTCAACAGTTGGCTAGTCGTCCCGACATTCGGGATGACTAGCCCATTTTCAACATTTGGCTAGTCGTCCCGAAAATTATGTATTTTTTTTTTTATTTCTCTCCTTTTGAGTGAGCCGAAGATTAACAAAACTGCTATTCATCCCTAATTAAAAACACATGTTGAAAAACGGATAAAACTAAGAGTCAGGTTATATTTTATAAAGCGTAGTCCTTTAAGCTTTAACGTATCCAAATTATGTTATGTATTTGCACTGTGTCACCGCAGTTTCAAGTTCGTTCGAAACTTTCCTATGATTTCCGCGCTCTGATTGGATCTTCCTGTGATGTGATCTAGACTCTAGAATAGACTAGATACACTTGTTGTCTTCATATTTAAAATCAATCATTCATTTGTAAAGAGTAAAATCCAATAATTATTCGCTCTCGCACTCTAAAACACTTTTTTGTGATCCAAAAAATAATGTAATCAATTCTACAATGATGATTTATCATAAAAAATTTATGTCAACATTAAATGATTCCAAAAAAGCGCGTTATTTACTGCCAATGAGACTGCCGATGCGATGCATGCGCAGTGCAGTTGGGGAACCGAATTGAGAGCACTGCACCTTTATTCGGTTTTTAATTCTATTTTGCGTGTTATTGCGCGTTAGTTAACGATCGCGTTCCATATAGATCAGCTGTTCTGTGGGGGCGGAAAGGCACCCCTGTGACAGGTCACAAAAATAATGTAAGGTAACACCTTAACCCTTTTCCAACGCCTCGTGGGACTGGAAAGGCACCCCTGTGACAGGTCATAAAAATAATGTAAGGTAACACCCCTACCCCTTTCCGAACGCCTCGTGGGGGCGGAAAGGCACCCCTGTGACTGGTCACAAAAATAATGTAAGTTAACACCCCTAACCCTTTTCCAACGCCTCGTGGGGGTGGAAAGGCACCCCTGTGACAGTTCACAAAAATAATGTAAGGTAACACCCCTATATATATATACCTTTGAAAAAAGCTTAAGAAATCGATATATCGATTGAAAACTTTCAGATTCGTCTTTCTCACCAAAAATCCTATAGGAATCCGCTTTAAAACTTTGTCGCCACGGATATCGTAATCTTGCCCATAATCACAGTATTAGCATTTTTTCGGCACAACTAGCGAAATGGTGAAAATAGTCTAGTCATTTTCAGTAATTTTGGTCTAGTAGAAAGCAGTAAAATTAATTAAGTGCATTATTTTCAGGCCGACTAAACAAATGTTGAAAATAGGCTAGTCGTTCCGAATTTTGGGGTGATTAACAATTTTTGTGATTTTTGTCTAGTTAAACGAGAAATTTCATGAAATGAATTATTTTCGGGACGACTAGCCGAATGGTGAGAATAGGATTGTAAATTTTGGTAATTTTTTTTTTATAATTTGAATGTTTATAATCGCATCGACTGCCAGGGTGATTAGCGACTGTAATATAGGGTTAATTATCAACTGTAGGGTATCTGTGGGGTAGCATACCAAGTGACAGAAGCGAAGCTTTCCGAAAACACATCCATCGTCGCTTCCTGCTTCGGGAATCGAACCCGCGCCATCGTGACTGCCAAGGCTGCAGTGTTGGAACATGAGACACAATGACTCCCTAATTTTGGTAATTTTGTTCTAGTTGAGAACAGTAGAATTAATAAAGTGCATTATTTTCGGCATGACGAGCCAAATGGTAGAAATAGGCTAGTGGTCCCGAATTTCGGGATGACTAGCATTTATCTTGATTTCCGGCTAGTCATCCTGGAATTCGGGACGACTAGATGCAGCCATTTTGGAAACTCATAGTCAACTTATAAATTACCAAAAAATTTAAATATTCGAACTTTTTAAAATTCTAAAATTGTTCAAAATTGTATAGTTGTTGAAAATTTCAAATTTCTTGACATTTTTAAGTCGTTTGAATGACCCTGCACCAATTTTGATATTTATTTTAATAGGAAAAAATTGGTCTATTATTAAAATGTTATTTTTGCAAAAAACATCTTGTTAAATTTCGCTCGATGCTTATATTTTGTAGATGGGACCCACTGAAACAATAGTATTGTATCCATTGACTTGACAGATTCTCATTTTTGCGTATACAGGATGCTCGGATGCTGTGGTGTGAAAATCCTTTAAAGATTCAACCAAGGAAACCAACACTTCAAAATAGCCAAAACCACAAAAGATTTTTCGATTACACCATTGCAGTGAAAAATCCCTTGAAAGTAAGCGCAGAAAGCGTCCCCTCCCAGATACAAAAAATTTGGTATGAAATTGATCTAGCAAAATATCTGAAAACTCGTATGGGAGTGATCTTTCAGATAGTGTAGTAAAAGTATGATAAATGAGGCTATTACACACTTCATGTATATTTAAATAAAGTATATTGAATTCATATCTCGAATAAAGCTGAATTATGCCGATCTATAGTCGAATTAAGTATGGGAAAGTATTGCTGAAGTATATCTGAGAAGTATTTCTGCACTATAACTAAAGTACAGCTAAAGTATAGTTGAAGTTTTGTCAAAATAGGGTTAAAGTACATATATATGTAAAGTGTAGCTCAAGAATGTAAAGTATTTTCAAAGTGTGGAAAAAATATATATAAAGTATACGAAAATTACGGCTATGGTATATATAGCCGTATTATTGATGATGGGAGAAAATGGGATACCTGGACCACAGAAAATTATATATATACAGGATCATGCTTTTCATAACATCAAAAAATATTGTCAGCAATTCCTGAAATGAATAAAATGCAAATAAGTAGAGTGTTACTTGTAACATCAATTATTTGACTTCATATTATAAGTAATTTAAGATTAAATATTTCACCTGAATAATAATTTGATTCTAACTTTTTGAGTTTTCAGGGGCGCCAACCCCAGGGGACAGGTCGGGCGGTCGCCCGATCTGTTACAGGGGGGCAGGGGTCGTGGCTTTTAAATATTAGTTGTAAATAATTATAACTAGTGCAGAAAACAGTAAAAAATGGGTGACTTCTGTTGAGAAAGAAGTAAAATAAAACAGAGCGTTCGCAAATCACGGGCCAGTTTAGGAATACATACTACTAATAATATTAAGGAATACGAATTACGAAAAGTGTGTAAAAATGTCAATAATAATATATATTATGTATAAGCTTGTATATTGTGCACTTTAATGTTCAATTCACCTTTTCGTATGGAAGAAATGCTACCACAAAATAAGTGTAATTGGGCCTTTTCGTCTGGAAATTTAAAAAAATCGATTTAACCTTTTTTCATACTTCAATAAGGCAAACAATTGAGGCCTATATATTGATGTATTCTTAGATTCTTATAAAACTTTCGATTCACTACATTTATTTATATTTTAATTTCTTCGTCCCTTTTATGAAATTATGAAATTTTTTGTAAGTAATATATAAAATCAATTTGCTTATTCTTTAAAAACATTGAAAGTTTTCAATCAATTTGGAAAATGAAAATGTTTGAATTTCATATTATTTACTTTTAATCGGACTGTAGTAATTCTTTTGAAATTGCATAATTGAAATCTTGTTAATCGCTTTGTTCGAGGTTTTTTTTTATCTGTATCCAGATCTTCAAATTTGGAAGTTTTCAATTGGAAAGTGTCCAAACTTGGATTTAATTGTCAAGTTCTGACCCATTCACACTAGAAAATATTCAAATATCACCCTTCCAAACACAAACTGTCCTTCTCTCGACTTTGTTTTTCTCATCAAAAATTTCGTTTGGGAAAGGGGGGAGGGTCTAACTGAAAAAGTATCGCACGACCTGTTCGAAAAGGGATTAGCGCCACTGTAAGCACGGAAAAAAGTGGATCATTAGAGCAACATTCTAAACCAGTAGTTGTAACTATTTTAAATTGAACCACAGCTTTTTTTCGGTGAATTTTGTTAAAATTACTATTTTGTGTTCGACGAACAATTTCAAACAGTAGGATGCACTGCACCACTTGATAACCGTTCACACTCAGCGAGAAGAAGTGTTACTATTTCGTGTAGTAACCCTTCCTTCTGTGAAGAGTAACTTTGCCGATTTGGCATTGTAACTCATATATATGTATATGTATATATGCACTGCACGCATTCCATATACAAAAAAAATGATGTAAAATGTCGATCGATTTGAAAAGGAAGAAATTTTTTTATATATGATTACTGCACTTGATTTACGATTATTCTTATACAATTGCAAGCACAGAGATTTACACATATGATCGCACCCTCGAACCCTTTGATAAATCGCCCCCGCACGTGTTAGTCAAATGAGCTACGGAACCGCTTAGATTTTTCTGTCGAAGTCTCGGTCATGCGGTTTCTCTGAGAAACACATGACCAGCTAAGAAATTATAACAAATGTCTACTTACAATTTTTCAAATTAATCTCTTACAGATGATATCTAATATTTTGTAGCGAGCTTGGAAAAAATCTTTTGCTTAAAAGTGTTAACTCACACAGTAGATATATTATTAATCATTTCACGGTGTGCCTAAACCAGCTGTTAATGCAAGGTCATATCACATCCAATCTTTTTGCTGGATTCGATTTAGGGGCTCAAAAATAGTGTGCAAACAAATTTTTGGCCAAATCCCCCGAGCCGTTTTTGAAAAAAGTGTTTTTTATGGTTAAAAATCAAAATTTTCAACAAAATGTGCTGCATTTCCAATTTTTTCACTTTATTTAACGAAATATGGTAACTGAATATAATATCAGTCCATATCAATACTGAAACAAAAAATAATTTATTTTTACGTATGTCGGACATTGTATTCTTGTACAGCTTTTAGTAAGTTACATGGGTAATGAGGGTGTTTGCTCGAAACTTCATATTTAGCCCAGGTCGTTCTAAAATCCGAATGGACAGATCCCATGACTTGTTCACTGTAAAATCCAAGGCCTTTTTCCAGTTCACGACAAAAATCAGGGACAAAAAAAACCGCGTGAACTTTAGGTGTAATTGAAATTTCCAAATCACAGTAACTTCGCTTAAACTCATACAATCTACGTACTTCGGGTGTAATGTTGAAGAAAAACAAGAACCAACAACGGATTGAAAAGCCTTAAAGCACCTTACATATTTTAAAAAGTCAATGCTACATATTCCACGCAATAAGTCGATTTCTTCAAACAGCATTTTGAAAGAATTACCTGCGAACGCTGGACTCCCATGTAAAAACTCGCGAGTAACATTACACATCCTACCCCATTGGAGACTGTCATCTTCGAATTCCGTCAGCATGTGTTTATAAATTTTGTTCACAACCCCGAGCATCAGATGTAGTCCTGGTGGTGGGATTATTTCTAATATTTCTGTTGTCACTCTTAGAATTGAAGGATTTAAAAGGGGCAATAGCAACTGATTTGAAACTTGCCAACGTGTGGACGGGCATCATGTCACACGCAAGCAGGTTTCCTTGCACTTGGTGCACTGCATCAAAAGATGAATTAAACGCGTGTGGGGAATACAGAACTGTTGGAAATTGTAAGGAGATTTTTTTTGCTTGGCAGGACAGAGGAAGTACAACATCATCTGCAAAGAAGTATGGAAATATACAAATACTCTTATAATATTCTCAGAAAACGCTAACACGGAAATATTAGAGATAATTCCAACATCAAAAATACATCTGACGCTCGGGGTTGTGAATGAAATGTATAAACACCTGCTCACGGAGTTCGAAGATGACAGTCTCCAATGAGCTAGGATGTGTAATGTTACTCGCGAGTTTGTACATGGGAGTCCAGCGTTCGCAGGTAATTCTTGAAAAATGCTATTTGAAAAAGTCGACTTATTGGGTTGTAATATGTAGCACTGGTTGTTTAAAATATGTAAGGTGCTTTAAGGCTTTTCAATCCGTCGTTGATTATTCTGTTTCTTCAAAATTACACCTGAAATACGTAGATTGTATGTCTGAGTTTAAGCGAAGTTACTGTGATTTGGAAATTTCAATTACACCTAAAGTTCACGTGGTTTTTTTTTGTCCCTGATTTTTGTCGTGAACTGGAAAAAGGCCTTGGATTTTACAGTGAACAAGTCATGGGATCTGTCCATTCGGATTTTAGAACGACCTGGGCTAAATATGAAGTTTCGAGCAAACACCCTCATTACCCATGTAACTTACTAAAAGCTGTACAAGAATACAATGTCCGACATACGAAAAAAATTTTATTTTTTGTTTCAGTATTGATATGGACTGATATTATATTTAGTTACCATATTTCGTTAAATAAAGTGAAAAAATTGGAAATGCAGCACATTTTTTTGAAATTTTTTATTTTTAACCATAAAAAACACTTTTTTCAAAAACGGCTCGGGGGATTTGGCCAAAAATTTTTTTTCACACTATTTTCGAGCCCCTAAATCGAATCCAGCAAAAAAATTGGATGTGATATGACCTTGCATTAAAAGTTGGTTCAGGCACACCGTGCATTTATATGTATTATTATGAAATGATTGAAATTAAAATTTTTTTAATGTACATATTCTGTATGTAATTTTTCTCACGAAGTCACCAGAATCGATAAATTTTTATATTATCGGACGAGCTATCATTCAAGATTCAAGATCTATTCCCGATAATTTAAACCTACTTAAGTATAGATGAAGCATGGGATGTACTTTAGCTACACTTAAGTATAGATCATGTATGACCCATACATAACCTCAAATATGTCAAAAACTAGTGTTTTTCATACTTTGAGCTTACGATATCTCAAAAAACTGCGAGAGGATCGCATTTTCATGGCCGAATTCGGCTTCAGCGACTCAAAAACTACGCGAGAACTATGTATACTCAATCCACGCGAGTCACGTCGGGCAGTGTTATTCGCTTAAAATCGACTTCTTAGAACTATAACTCCCAAACTTTTAGAGATAGTACATTCGATTTTTTTTATTTTGCCGAAAATTTCAAGCGCTTCAATTCTTGTTGAGGTCTTTGGGACATAGAATGAACTGGAATAAGGCAGTTTTCAAAAAAACTGATTTTTTCCCACTTTTTTCACCATTTGTCAAAAATATTGAAGGGTTTCAGTTCTCGTAAAATTTTAAGCATCTGCAGCCTTTTTTGGATGCGAAACTGAATGGCTTTAGCCAATAAACTTTCACGTTTAACTTATTTTCATTAAAATATGCTAATTACCCACTTCAAAAAAATCATAAAAAGTGTTTTCTCAAAAAGGGCCTAAGCGATTTTTGTCTTTTTGGGTTAAAAATGATCGTGAGGCATTCCAGAAGTATATTCAGGAAAGAAAACTGGCATATGCAAGCCCTTTTGGGTTGAAGTCACTCGAGACACACCGTGCTTCATTATGCTTGAAGTATAGGATTGTCTTATTTGCCATACATTTTTTATGCTCCGGAAAGTCAATGATTGAACACTCCCAAACTCATGATTTTTACTTGGGCTACTAGGGAAAGTGTTGAAATTTACTATCAACCAAAATCTCAGGAGATTGCTTCATTAAACTATTGCTATCGGAATTCAATTCATAATAAACTTAGGAAATATATCATAGCAGATGAAATAGTGAATATGAAGAATATCATAGAAGAGAAAGTTGTTGAATTTATTTTTATGATTATTTTAACATCCCTTGACTACTCAAGCGAGGAAATGGACATTTCCTCACAACAAAGATCAAGGGAGATTTCTTTATTATACTGAGGTCAGAGAACAATTTAAAATAAACTAATGAAACACATCCTAATATGGAAATCCGTTTAAATTATTATAAGGATTGTTTTAACATTTTTGAGCATACAAGCAAAAAAGTCTTCATTTCCTAACAACCAATCTCACGGAATAGCTATTTGTGATAAAAGTGCGCAATTGCCTGTGCGCACGAGTATCACACGCTATTTTTTGCAACAACCTTCCGAGAAAGTTGTTAGGAGGTGGTAACGAAAAATACTAATTGTATATTGCATACAGTGGAGTAAAGGAATTTTGTTGAAAAAATTTTTTTTTAATCTTTGAAAAAAAGTTAAAAAAAAAATTTTGAAAAAAAAGTGCCCTGGAAAAAAATTTTGTGCAAAAAAATTGTTGAAAAAAAATTTGGTGAAAAAAATTTTTGAAAAAAATGTTGTGAACAAAAATGTTGAAAAAAAAATTTTGTGAAAAAAAATTATGAAAAAAAATTTTGAAAAAAATGTTGAGAAAAAAAAATTTTGTGAAAAAAAAATTTTGAAAAAAAAATATTTTGTGAAAAAAAAATTTTGAAAAAAAATATTTTGTGAAAAAAAAATTTGGAAAAAAAAATTTTGTCAAGAAAAAATTTTGAAAAAAAATGTGTGAAAAAGAAATTTTGAAAAAAAAATGTATGGCATTTATGCTCTTTTGCCCCCGGGTGGGGGGGGGCTACGAAACCCTGAATTCAAAACTTCAATCATTAAAACACTGAGCGCTGCTGTTGATACGTTGCCCCCGAATTGTCGCGATGCGGGAAGTTGCTTATCTGCAAAGCGCGCATGCGCGTACATTCCGCTGATGTGGAAAGTAAAGAAGAATCGAACTGCGCATGCGCCAATATTATTTCCGCATTGTTATCCGGAATGAGTCACTTCGCGTATAATTTAGCTTCACGGAACGGAGTACTTTCGAGGTGGGTGTTGCAAAATAGTATATTGTGCTACAAGTGCGGAAAGTAGGCAGTTCCAGACGAGTGTGAAGTTTGCTGTACGAGCCAGAGGCGAGTCGAAGGGGAGTTGTAGGCGAGTCGTAGGCGAGTTGGAAGCGAGCCGAAGGCGAGCTGTAAACGAGCCGAAGACAAGCCGGAAACGACCCGAAGATGAGCCGATGGCAAGTACTGTAAACTTCACAAGAGTTGCAACTGTCTACTTTCAGCACCTGTTGCACACGATATTTTTTGTAACAAATGCAGGAAATTTTCGATTTGAAAAACAATAAGAATAATTTTTTTGGAAATTTATGGTAAAATTACCAAAAATTTCCGGAAATTTCCAGTGTATATGTATATTACCGAAAATTCCCAGAAATTCAAGGTATCGAAAGCTTTTTGGAAAAAATCCGAAAATTTCAAAAATTTCCGGAAAATGATAAATTTCCAAAATTTCCGGAAATTTATGAAAAGTTGCTAAATTATCGGAAATTTCTGGTCTCCAAAGCTTTTTGGAAAGATTCCAAAAATTTCCAGAAATTTATGGAAAATTGCTAAATTTCCGGTTATTTATGGAAAATTGCTAAATTACCGGAAATTTCAGGTATCCAGAAATTTCTGAAATTTTTGGTAATTTATCGGTAATTTATCGGTAATTTATGGTAATTTATCAGTCATTTATGGTAACTTATCACTTCGAGTTTGTCCAAACACTATTCACTACTCACAATCAGTCTCTCAATCGTCAAATCATAATGAAGTGAGGTTATTATTTCGGCAGTCTTGGAAAGTAAATCTGAATCGAAATGCGCGAGCGCAACAGCAAGAAAAAGTAATCTGGCTGGAAGAGCGCAAGCGCAACAGCTAGAAAAAGTAATCTGGCTCAAAGAGCGCAAGCGCAGCAGCTAGAAAAAGTCTTTTTATAACTGCTTTTTACCACGGCTTTGGAATTGGTCACTTCCCGCACGCAATACATGCCTCGAAAAGCGAACATTTCGTGCGTGCGTTACAAAAAAGTATTTTTCTATAATTTGCGAAAAAGTGCCAGTTTTTCCACCTGTTTTTGGTGTAAAAAGTGACCGATTATTGGTCGATGACGTGGCGCATGCGCAGTGCCGACCTTTCCGGGCAACAGTGGAAAAAGTGGACGCATGGAGTGGAAAAAGTAAATGGACACAGTGACAAAAGTGAGGCACAGTGGAAAAAGTAAATAAAGTGCAAACTGCTTCGTGTTACTCCGGGTGTGTTCATGCTGCCTCGGGTGTGCTCGTGCATCGTGCGCAGCCAACTTCATGCTATTTTCCGACTTCGTCCCTAACCTAAAAAAACCGTCAGGTTCTCCGAAAATACGGTGTTATTGTTGCGTCAATCGACAAAAAATCGCCTTCTTTTCACACAAAAAGCAGGTAAACAAAAACTAGCACTTTTTAAACAAATTATAGAAAAAGTATCGTGTCCCACACATTGAAAAAGCGACGATTTAAAACTCGTGTGATAGCCACCCTCGCTCCGCTCGGGTAGCTAACTTCACACTCGTTTTAAATCTCTCGCTTTTTCAACTTGTAGCACAATATACTATTATTTATACTATTGGGGTCGGAGTTCACTTTGAAATGAAAGCCAGAAATATTCTCTAATAAACAAAGACTTTTATACGCCGCAGGCATGATTCGGGCGTATTACGTGCTTGTTTTCAGGAACTTAAGTAGCCCTTTATGGGTCAGTGGTGGGAGCCGTACAATAATGGCCTCATTATTGTACTGTACAATAATGGGGCCATTATTGTACTGCTCCCACCACTATCCACTATCCATTATAGTCCGCGTATCATTGGAGCATTGAAGAAATACTTTTCGTACATGATAAACCTACAGATAAAGGGGGTGGTACAGAGGGATGTCGGGAGTGGGTTGGGGGTGAAGGGGGGGGGGGGATTTTTAAAATTTAAAAAAATCTAGAATTTTGTAAATTTTTTGAAAATATTGGAAATTTTCGAAAATTTCTAAAATTTTTTAAAATTTTCAGAATTTGAAAATTTCGAAAATTTTTGAAAATTATAGAATTTTTCACAATTTTGGAAAAGCTAAGGAAATTTAAGAAATTTTGGAAATTTCTTGAAATTTTTGGATATTTTTGGAAATTCAAGAAATTTTTGAAAATCACAAATATTTTCAAAAATCACTCGAACCCCGAAAAAAATTTCAAATTTTCCAAAATATCCAAAATTTTCATATTTTTCAAAAATTTTAAGACGAGCAAATATCAACCGGCTCGGTAAAAATCTTTTTAACCGGCGCTAAGAGTGAATTGTACCGATTCGACTAGCCACGTCAGACCTCCCCTGTGATACATGATAATCGGGGGCAAAAAACTTGCAAATTATGCCCTTGATGTATAAAGTATAATGTGCACCATGGAACTACGTCGGTCATTACGCCTTGTGTGTTTGCAATACTCGTCTCCGCCTCGCGCTTCGCGCTCGTCTACGACTTGTATTGTAGACGCACACGCGGCGTATAATGATCGACTTAAGTTCCTTGGCGCACAATGCACTATAAATTGAAGATGGATGTTAATTCACAATGAAAGTTGGTAACATATTCTAGCAGGGAAAGTCATGAATCTTTAAGGGATGTAAACACAAAGCTTGAAATGAATAACAAACACATTGATTTGATCGTTCAGAATTGCAAAAAAAATGTAATAAGGCGTTTGAAAAAAGCCATTTTCTGCACATTCGACGCGGGATCCTATTGAACATTTTTAAAATTGAGGAAATTAACGGATATTTAGAGTATCCAAAAATGTCCTGGGAGTTTTGGTAATTATTGATTATTGATGGTCTTGGTCCAATCTGTAAAACTGATTCATTCAACTGATTGCTTGACCATCACTTGTGAACCCAGAGTGAAAGCAACTTGATTCTTTGCAATCAATTTCACAATATCAGTGATCATCTAATGTGAAAGATCAATTCATGTTAGTTCAGCAAAAGTACTTCATGATGAATCCCTATTTGATGAAAAACATGTTAATAACACTAGTTTGCAATACCAGAAATCATAAAGTCAATACTTTATAATTTCGGATATTTGCATTTTTATTCAAATTTGGTTTATTCTATTACCATTCTGAGTATTTAAATAAGTTATTATGAAGCAATTTTTAATATTTCACATGATGAATCCTCACCTTATTGACCGTTCGAGTGTAATTCGATGCATCTTTGATGTGGGAAGTAATTTTAGATTGGTCTCTTTCTATCGTTTTTTGATCTATCCGCATCTTGGAACAGTGAAAGTATAAGTAAAAGTCGTTTCGCAAGCGGACATAAGACAGCTGTACATACTACAGAGGAGGGCTCTATTATGGCAAATCGAGATCACATTGGATTCCAGTCATCTGTGTTACTATCGTAACCGACGAGAAAATAAGCAGGTAGATTACATGTCTATCTGTGACAGTTTTTTGCACCTTCCTCTCAGAAACTGCCTAAGAGGACTTTAAGTCTAACGTAATACTTTCCCTATTAATATTTATTCATGACAAATCCATAAATTTTCTTTTCAATATCAAGTCATGAATTACTTTTTTTCTTAATCATATTTTTCAACTTACTTCAGCGTTTGATTATTAATTTTATTTACTTATGCACAAAATAACTAAATGTTTTTGATTAAAATGTACCACATCGATGATTTGAAAAAGATACAATGATCGACGTTCCTTCATCTCTTAACAATTAACAGTAATAATTAATAATTTTGAATTTTTCAGACCAATTTTTAGAAAAAAATAACGTTGTTATTGATTTGGCCTGAGGTCTAGAAATTTTAGGTCAAATAATAAATCCCTTAATTAAGTAAAGAATTTGTCGATGCATTTCGCCATGAATCATGGCCCCTTTAGGACTGAAATTACAAAGAATGTACATGAAGCAACATCGTAGCTATTTAAAAATTTAACATACAAAAAAAGGAAGGAAGAAACATACCAATTGTGAAGGTTCTCGTTGATTATGAAAAAGTTAAAAGGTTGAATGTTGAAAAGTTGAAGTTGCGTTTACGTTTACAAAGTTTCATTTAATTAAAAAAAGCACCACAAATTTTGGAGAAAATTCATGCTTTTTATGTAACTATACATATCCATAACAAGAATATGATCCAAAATTAGCCTTTTCAACATTGATTTCCTTTAAAATTTACGGACCTTTCTTTATCTTAATGGAACTTTGTAAACATCATGGAACCTTCAACTTTTCAACCTTCAACCTTCAAACTTTTTTATAACTAATGAGCAGCATCACATATGGCATTTTTCTGCCTTCCTTTTTTGTATGTTCCATTTTTAAATAGCTACGATGTTGCTTTACGTACATTGTATGTGATTTCAGTCTTGAAGATGCCATGATTCATGGCGAAATGCATCGACAAATTCTCTACTTGATTAAAGGATTTATTATTCAACCTAAAATTTCTAGATCCAAGGCCGAAACAATACCAACGTTAGTTATACTCAATTTGTTTATATTTTGTATTATTGTAGCTTTTCTCCAATAAGGTTGAATGGCCATGT
The DNA here is from genome assembly GCA_932178445.1 of Andricus quercusramuli. NCBI lineage: Eukaryota > Metazoa > Arthropoda > Insecta > Hymenoptera > Cynipidae > Andricus > Andricus quercusramuli. The sequence continues at coordinate 20,347 of CAKNXH010056914.1, forward strand.
TTACTGTAAAAATAGGAAGGGTTAAAATAACGAATTATTTTATATAATAAACTTTATTTATAGAACAATTTCAAAATTAACTAAGTTGTAACAAAAGTGTAAAAAGTATAACAATAGTAAATCTGACATATTTACATAATGAAAATATACATAAAAAGTTAACAGCACAGATTAAAGTCTGACGGACTTTCTTATTCTGCTTCTAGATATTGAATATAATTTCAATATTGATGTGCTATCGTTTCAAAGAATTAGGCAAAATCGATGTTAACGTAAGTACTTTTTCTTCGAACTAAATCTGGCAACTTCCACTCGTTTCTTGCTTAATGAATCACTCCAGAAAAGGCTAGAGCCAGGAATTAAGATTCCACGTAAATAACTTATTTCTTTCTAGTTTCATTACAAAAATTGCAGAGAAATTAATTGAATCAAAATTAAGAATAACTTTAGCAGATCAAAATGAACACAATATTTAGCATAATCCTGCAGATTACACAACTCCATACAAAATGAGAATATACTGAACCAAGCTTTTTTCGAAACGTACAAAGAAGGAAATATTTCTTTTTTGATTTTGTGTCTCGACGTAAGTTGATTAGCAATACAAAATGAAGAAGCCTCTTTTCACAGTAGCAGATGACATAATTTTTAAACCTTAAAATCGCACTTTGAAAGTTTAGTGCCATCCTTTTCCTTTAGAAGAATGATGGAAAACGTGCTTATATATCGGCACATGGACGGGGTACGGTTTCGCTATAGGCACAGGGAACTTTTTCTCCACATAAACAGCGTATGGTTTTTCCACAACGTAAGGAACCTAAAAATGAATAATAACATTTTTAAGATATATATATATATATTTTTTTTTTCATATTAGAACTTTTTTACAATTTACGAATGAGTAATCAGACATATTTATTACAAAAACTAATAATCCAAAAGAAGGACTTCACTTAAACAATGATTATATGACATTTTTAAAAAATGGAGAATTTCGTATACTGAGAATCAAATTAAGAAAATTTCATTCAAAAATGTATACAATATTATACATATAAAATAGAAGTGCGGGTTAAGTATTACGTAACGTCTTGGCTGAAATGGGAATCAGTGTCAGCTTGACGTTAATTACAGAAAAACTATAAGAAAAGCGTTACATAAAAAGAGGGGTCACGAATTGTAGGCTTCTTCTTACAAGTTGTAGGCGAATTAAGGCGACTTCTTCTTACGAATTGTAGGCGAATTAAGGCGACTTCCCATGCGGAAAAATTATGCATATCGAGAAATATTATATGTAATTTTCATTTGTTTGATACATTCTTTGTATAAAACGAATGAAAATTATCAATAATTTTTTCCAATATTTATAAACAATAGCATGAGTCGAAAGAACTTAAATTTATTAGATTCATTAGGAATAGCACTAAAAAGTTTCTTTGTGGCGGTAAGAACAAATTAAAAAATTTATTTTTTTATTTTTTACCGTTGGTTTGTTTTTTGCTGAAATTTATGAAATTTAATAAACATAGACGATAAAAGCGACATAGTATTTTTAATTAAATACGGAAAAACGTGCATATTTCTCAGTTTTAAACAAATTTTTTTTTCTATTCTTTACGAATCCTGAAACATCAGCCATTTTTAAAAAAAGATCCGTAAAATTGTGTTTATACAGGTTCTGTAAAGAACAGAAAAGAAAAATTCAATCTGTTTTTGGGTGAAATTTATGGAAGTGAGTAATCTTAGACGGAAAAAAGTAGAAAACAAATTTTATTAATTTTTTAACTCATTTTCAGGGTCCGCGAAAAAATTGAAGACAAATTTTGTTTGAAATTTGAGAGATGAACGTGCTTCCTTAATTCATTGAAAAAGGCAACCAAAAATTAAAAAAAGGAATGGAAAACTTTTTTTTTACAATTTTGGGTACAACGTAACAAAATTGCATGTTTTATCGTTTTTTTAATAATAAATTTTGGCGAATATTTTTTCCTCACTTATTACCATCTAAGATTATTATTTTAATATTTTAGGTTAGTTTTTCCTAATCAAGAAGATTAAAAACAGTTCCTTTCACAATAAGTCAAAGTAGGCGCCGTGCGCCTGCAAAAAAATGGTTTTGTAGCCTATGAAGAAGTCAATCAAGTCTGAATAGTATCTTTATGGAATGAATAGATTTAATGCTTTAACGATGATTCATTATGATAAATTGAACTTTTAAATTTTAAAGCTTTTTCGGGTTTCTATCGTGTGTGAAACTATGTATGTTGACGAAACGTCGGCAACATTCACGGTTTCGCACACGATTGAAACCCAAAAAAGATTTGAAATTGAAAATTTTAATTTATCTTAATGATATAATTGAAAAGTTGAAATTTCTTTTTTAAACAATAATATCTTAACAAATTTTTCCTCAAAAAAAGTTAATTGAGGCGTTCAATCCCCCCCCCCCTCCCCCTCACATACTCTCCCTTCCCTGCTCCCCTATTTTCCCCTCTCCTCACTTCCCCTCCCTGGAAAAATGTACGACGGCCGGGAGAACGATGGGACGGACACCCGATCGAAACTATACGGGTTTTATGCCCGGGGCTACGACACCCTAAACAATTAACAGTTGTCAAAGTATTAGACCAAAATCGACATTAATTGACTAGCTCACATTTTTTTCAGGTGAATGATAGGTAAAAATGTATTATAAATTACTATAGTAATCTTCAACCTATTGAGAAAGTGTATTTATTGTATATTTTGAAATTCAAGATTTTTCCCCTGTTGTCAGGTATTGATATTATTTATTTATGTATTCATGAGAATATCCTCTTCATATTTTAGAAGAAATTATGTGCATATTATTCCAGTAAAAAATATTTGGGGAACAGTTTAGACCATTCATTGTAATGAAATAAAAAATTTTTCTCATTCTAAGCTCAATAATATCTGAAACAAAATAATTTTCTATCTTTTACAATTTGGGGCTTATTTATAAATAAATAGTAAATACTTGCTGTTGATGAAAATTTGATTACCGTTCAATTTGTCCTTTTTACGATCGAAAATTAAGAAAATTCATTTTTAGACCCAGTGCGGCATAACGGAAACTCTAAACATTTTTTTTTATAAAAGAATCTCTGTGGCAGTATTTGTCATTCAAAAGGAAGAAATTTTTGGGGATAGCGTTTGCAAAATTTAAAAATTCATTGTTTCATTAGACACATTAGACAACCTCTTTGCTGGATTCCTTTTGTTGTCAAGGAAACGTTCAGGTTATCAATTCAACCCATTTTGTTGGCCCGACGAAACATTTTGTTAAATCTTGTTTTCTTGATAGAATTTTCACTTGTTAGTGACATTTTTAACGATTGTGACGACATCTTTGCGTTATGAAAAAATGGTTTAAAGTAGATGGGTAGATATTTATAAGTTGAAAAATCTTGCGTCTCAATATTTTCTTCGTATCTTCCATCATTTTGGTGTAAAATGGAATTTTTTATTTTCATAAAATCTTTTCACGATAAGAAAAAAAACTACGTAATTTATAAAAGAAAAATAGTCCAAAGAAAATCAATAGTCCATTTTGGATTAAGAATTCTGCTTCTTAACCTTTTTTTGTATCTCGAATATTTTCGCCAGAAAATTGGATTTTTCATTTTTTAAGAAGTCCTTTCGTTATATAAAACCCTAATCGCTGGTCAAATAAGACTGCTTAATGCCACTCGTTCTTTCCTTTTTGCTCTTAAACAAGTTTACCAAAACTCGCATCAATCTAATCATTATTTTGAAAGTCTTCTTGCCTACACGATACTACAGACGACAGACAGACTGGCAACTCCGTGAAAATAATTTTTTTTCAGACTGAGGGAGTCTCTAAGCGTGACAGTTGGATGAGAACCGACGAATTGAAAATTTACGTAAAACTAATACCTTCTCATTTGGGAAGAGAATGTAACGAGGTAAAAAATTCGAAATTGAAAAGTTCGAAAAACTTACATTTTAAAGCTTCGAATTTTGGATAGTTACATGTTTTAGAACTTGTGAATAAAACTCTCAGAGAAACGATTAGCTAAATCAAAGCATATTATAGAAGAAAAACAATACTAACTCTTGTATCTCAATTAAACTTGTTTGCAGATTCCACTTTAAATCAAAAAACTAAAATTGAGAAAATTCCCAATTATGACTATTCTCAACCCTCTGTGGCTGTTTGAAGAAATAAAATAAAATGTATAAAGAAACGGAAAATCTATCATGGAAAAATAAGGGACCGTATGTAATATTGTCAATATTGTAGAAATTACTCTTCAATAAACCAAACGACCCTAGGCTTATTCCAATTTCTAATTGTATTTTTCTTTTGATTAATAATTGAACATCCATTATTGCCATAACTAAACTAGCATACAAGCAATGCTGGTTGCTTTATTCAGGCGTCTTTAATAAAACAGTTCTGCTTTATAAAACAAATGAAAATGGATTATGAAATAAATAAAAATCGAATTGGGACTATTGTATAAATGAAATTTTTTGTGCACTTACATGTTTTTCTACAATGTAAGGTTCCGGCTTCTCAACGGGAATCTCGACGTGTTTCACCACTTCAACAGGATAGGGGTGAGGAACTTCCACCTGCACTTGATAGGGTTGAGGAACCGGTACTTTTATTTCCTGAGGTACTTTTACAATATACGGATGTGGTATTGGTATAGCTGGAATCATATTAATAAGTTCAGAATCAGGTCAATAAATATTGTATAAAAATATCTATTATTTTTGATAATTACCTGCCATGGACAGTTCTTATAGAAATTGATATTTATAAAAATAATTTTATTACTTAAATTCAAGAAATAATGTCTCAAATTTGAACTTCGTTTAGAGTTTGCGAAAATATATCTAAAATTTTAAGACAGGTTACTCAACTTACGCTTAGTACTTACCATATTTTTTGTAAATTGGGATCTGAACTTGTTTCGTCTTTTCTTCATATGTTGAATGACCATGATCTTCCTCTTCAGAGTATCCAGCGGACACCGAGTAAACACAAGCCATAAGACCCAAGAAAAAAATCTGCAAGTGAAATCTCCACACTTTAATAGAATCTCACATTTCACGTACACTCAAGAACAATTAGGTGTGCTCACAATAAAACATATATCCCACAATTTGAAATAGAGAGAGAGTAACAAATTAATAATTAACTTTAATTGCAATACCATGCCTCAATAAATGTTTACTTCCTCAGCCACATAAGAACATTATTACGTTAAAAGCAAAAGTAATCTAAAATTATTTCCGAAATTTTTCTGTGGTTGGACTCTGATGAAGGTCCGTAACTTAGCTCATACCGACTTCAATATCGTAAGTTACACCAATGAGTTCTCTTATGAGAGTGATATTGAATTGGTTCTTTTTCTTGTTCACTATGGTTCCAAGAATTTACAAACTATCATTAAAATTTCAAATCGGATCATACTATAACTAAAGTTAAAAATATTATGTATAATTTCGTATAGCATTTTGAAATTTATAATAATTTTTATTTTCGATGAAACTATTTTAATTTGAGGAAGTGAAAACAAATTCCGAATTATAACTGAAAAAAAAATTTAATTTATTTTCCTCTCAATATTTCAAAACATGGTGTTACTCGTTTTTTTAATGCTCCTTACAATTTGAGCCATAGCGGAACTATTGGAGATAATTCAATTAACAGAGAAACGTATGTTTTGTGTTTGCCAAGTTGAAGGACCGAGTTTATATACTTAGTTCGATTCCACCACCTTTCACTTAAACCCTCTTCTATAGTTTCGCCCCTTCCACAAATTATTATGAAATTAGTTTTACAGATGAATACACTCTACAATCTATATGAGACTCTATATCCCCAGACTCAATATGTAGTGACAATCACCGGTATACTACGTGCGAGAGACTAATTATTTTCGCACGATCTTCAAATGTTCCGGAAGTTGTATTCAGTTCCGGCGAACATGCTAGCAACTCTTGAAAAAATTTTATGGTGAATGAATACAAATCTTTAAGAGGAAGTTATAAACTAGGTTTAGTGATAAATGAATACAAAAACCATGAAGTTGCTAAATGCCACTGTCATGTAATTTCACTGACAATGAGAATTTAATTAACAAGGATAAATCACAAATGTGTTCAAAACCGAATGGCTTTTACAATAATTGTGAGAAGCTTGATTATTTCTTGAGTATAATAATGTGCCATAAATCACGTGTGAGAAATTGGTAAAAAATTGCAGAAAGTGTGATCCAGGAAATTTATTTTGTATTCTTTAGTGTAAAAACTGAAGCGCAGTCGATTTGCTTAGCATATGTATTTTTGACAGTATATATTATCAACTATTTCTCATTTTTTGACTTCTCCAATTTCAGCATTGATTGGCAAAAATAATAATTTGATATCTTTTGATATACTAAAAAATTAATTCTTTGTGATAAAAAAACAACTGAAAAAAGAATTGTATTCTTGTATTGAGCTAGCATCAATTTTCAAAATATAACTTTTCACTTTAATAAACACAAAATTTGAAACTTTTCAGTATCAAAACATTTGATATAGAAATTTCATAACGTTCAAAAAAGGAATTCAATGTAATTCATCTTTTAAAATTTTTAAATCAGAATAAATTATTGTTTTTTTGGGGCTTAACATTTAAAATGTTTCACTTTTGAAAGCTTAACATTTAATTCGAAGTGAGAGAAGTTTTAAATTCAAATGTTATACAGGTATAAGAAACTCAATTTAAAATTCTTTCGTTTTCAGTCTTTCAAATAGGGTATAATATCATTATTTGATTCCGTTACCCAGTTTTATAAATAAATAAATTATTGAAACTTACAAAATTTTAATTCATGGATTTTAATTGTTCAAAATATTATATGTCTTCTTGAGATTTTGAGCTCGAAACAATTCAGTTACAAAATTCGAGGTCTCTCGTCGCCCGAAAATCGGAATAAGTTGTCAAATATTTGTCATAAGTTCGGCTGCTGGTCCCAAAATTTTAGGACGATTATTCCATCCCTTGTTCCAGCTTCCCCAATTTTTCGGGACTATTCGAAAAAAAAAAGAAAAAGAAATGTATTATAGAAAAAACCTCATTTTTGTTTGAGAGGTTTATTTTTATAATTTTTGAATTATTGAACTATATTTAATTTCAAATGTTTTATATCAACATTTTGAAATGTAAAATATTCTAGATTGGATATACTCTCCAATTGGAAGACTTAATTTACAGTCTAATTGTGTTTGACCAGCATAAATTTCACTTTCAGAAAATGGTGCAAAGTGAAAATTCAATGATAGTTTTTTTACCGTGTACTGATTGCTCGAAAATTGGCAACTCACGACAATGAATAATAGGCAATATCTATGTATAACGCAAAAATTTGGCTCGTTGTAGCAATATTTTGGTTCGAATAGTCCGTTTTCTACGTCTTGCAATTCGTACCAAAATAAATGATTTTTTCTGAAATTCGATCTTCTTCACATACGTGCACAGTCCGATTGTCATTGACATTGATATTGATATCATTTGCTTTCTGAATATACCTTGCAAAGTAAATTTTGATATTGCTTATTTCTAGAATAAATATTACCTTATTCTCTGAATAAGCAAATAATGTATATCCTTACACTACTGGAAGAAATTATCTTTACGCCTATTTTTTGAGCTTTTGCTAAAATGCCTCATTTTTTATAACACTAACTTGTAAATTTTTTCTTCCTAATACCATGAAATATAATAAAATTCTGCTTCTAATGGGCTCATGTTGGATGGGCTGAAGCGACGAGTGTGGTGATCCGGTATCTTGGTCTGTTAAATCGGTATTGTGAGAGAAAGAGCAGACTATTTTACTTCTATCACATAATCTCCATGCTTTTGCAGACCAACATGGTCGACCCCTCTTTAGAGTTTTTAAATTCTTGGAAATTTAAAATCGGGTAATTTTACTGTTAACATATCGGTATGTTACCGAAGCTTCGAGAATTTATGAAAATATTTAATTTTAAACCTTTTTTGTTATTTCAAAAAATAATTAGATAATGTTCTCAATGTTATAGTTGATTTCCGATCACTTGTTATATTTTTTTAATATTCGTCATTATAAATAATATAGCAAATTTTCGAAAATTAACTATAATATCTTAAATAGAATAAATTATAAACGGCGCCCATTTAGGTGCATTCAAAATATGAAAAACTTTGTGAGCATTAAAATGATAAATTTATAAAATTTCCGGAACACTCCGTATAATTGTTTTACAATAGTGCAAAGTCTTCAAAATATAAAATGATAACATTCGAATGAATATAAATAATCGAAATAATTGAATCAAATAAAAATCAATCAAAAAATCAAATTTTTTGTTAAAACTAAATAATGTGATATTTTTAAACTGAAGATAAGATGTTTTCAGCAGCTCTACGCATAAAAAAATAAGCTGAATACAATAATATCGCAGTTTCTATCTTTTTCCGAAATTTTTCTTTGGTTCACTAAATAAAAAATATTTGGTTGCATCCAGGCAATTCCTACTGTTATTTTGAACACTATATTGTGAATCACAGTATTTCCAGCGAGGCACAATTCATATCGATATTAAAAAAATTAATTGATTTAATAAATAATTAATTAATTAATTAATTAATTTGATTAAAAATATACACGTGGAACTTCTCGTCATTTTAAGTAGTATTTAAATCAAAATTATTCTCAATGGAAAATGCTAGATGCAATAAAAATGTTGTTTTTGCTTGCATTCCGAAGATGGAAATAAGTTAGCAAATGGATTCATAATTTATTTACGGATTTATCCATATGAAAATGGATAATGAAAGCAAAGTTCTCGTTGTTAGAAATCCGCTTCACGGATATTTGGAAGAAGAAAAAAAGAAATTCTCGCCGAGAGCGAACGTCGAGTAAGTTACCGGGTAACTTACCTATATGACCATCCGAAACTAGGGTAATTTACCCGGGTAAAAACTTTACCCCTCTCCCGTACTTGCCATCAAACCCCGCGCTCATGTCGGAAAGCAGGCGGTCTGTCCCCTCCTAGTCCTATGAACATGTTTCTTTGCAATATCTTTCATTGAATAGACATTTTTCCTTGAACTCGGGCTTATTAGACGTATAATTTTATTAACTTTCATGCTATTCTAAGGAAAAAATGTCATACTAATATCAAAAATATTAAGGAAATTCAGCAATATGTCAAAAAATAGGCATGCGGATAATTTCCGCCGGTAGTGAATAATTTTTCAAAGGCACTCTGATCATCATCAGAAATTAATTGAATGGCCTTCGGAAATTCCAATCCACCATACGCACTTCTTCCATTTACATCCGGAGAATGGGTGGTGATCGACATTGAATTTACTTTCGCTGAGATTTTTTGTTTATTCCATCTATACGCAAGATACCTTATATTCACAGACCATGTAGTGATACAGTATTACCATAATATTAACTTTTCTCCGGACCAGAGCTCCTTCTGGGAAATTATGGTCGATTTCAATCTGCGAACTTTTTATGGTCATGTGATCCAATCCACGATAAACGAGAGATGAATGTGTTCATTTGCAACAATGTATAATTGTATACTCTCCTTCCGCATTTCAGGTTTAAGGGTTCTATTTCACTGATTTCACAACAAGTAGACGTAAATGCACAATGTGGTAAAAAACTTGATTGTATTTTCTCTTGTTCAGAAGAACAGGGAGAATGCCTACCTAGATGATAAAAATAAGCAGTTACAAGATAGAGAGAATTTGAAATAATTATTAAATAACCAAGGCAAATTGTATTATTGTACGTAATAGATCACTGAAAATTTTGCATTGAACACACTGTATCTAATTGTTTCTCAGGAAGTAAGATTGCTCCAGCTTACTGAAACTACTGATTCATTATAAAGACGATTATTGTATGATCATCCTTATTAACAAAGAATGCTTTTCCGTGAAGAATGTAACAATGTAAGGAAGTTTAGTTGAATGACAGGAAGTATTAAACACTTATTAAATGCAACAATTAAAGAGTATGCACACCTTATCAAATAATTATGAGAAAGTGTAACAAAGAGGAGGAAACAAGTTTTCTGAAAATAGAGACATTTACATAACTAAATAACTCTCTACTTGCATTCGAAGAGTTTTATTCTGATAGTTTCAGATTGGTAAAGTTGCTGTGGATTGAAGAAAATTAAAGTTTTTTTGTAGTTTCACAAATCTTTAGCTTATTGGAAAGATTTGCTTTGTGTGGTTTATTATAACTCTTTATTGTCATGGATAAGGTAATGAAATGAGACCTGCTGACACTAATCGCTGAGGTACCAAATCGGACCAGTTAGGTCGAAATCAGAAAAGGTGCTGCATTGAAAAATGTATAGTAAAATCTGTAATAAAATGAAAAATGATATATTTCAAGAGTATCTTATGTAAGTTCCCTCCCTAGGGATCGCGGGACCTTGTAGCTGGTGGGAGGGCTTACGTGGCTCATTGACCACAGATCTGGAATAGGTGAACCTGAGGAGCTATATCGCGAGGTATGGCGGAATACTCTGGGGAACTGACGGACTCTGATCGATGAGACTCAAACTAAGGAGCGGTCCTTCTGGGTAGTAATGGCAAAGCTCACTGGAATATCGAGAGCGCGAGTTCTCATGCTCCCAAGCTAAGATGTGATCGCCGTGTCAAGAGTTGAATGTGTCCAGGGTTAACTAATCCTTTGTAATCCCGGCCTGCCATCCTCAGCAGAGATGGACAGGTAGGGATCTTGAAGGAGGTGCCTTAACGGGGACTTTGGGACACCAAGTCGAATCCCATAGTATGTAGACCCGCTCCTGCAAGCGGGGGTCTGTAGGGGTGTTTCTTACTTCCCTAGCTTCTCGTGAGACAGAAATGTTACCCAACAAATCAAAAATAAAAAACACAAACCATGAGGGATCCGCTTCGGGTCCCCCTCCCAAACCACCGCCAAAGGTGGGAGGATCCGCAAGGGACAACTCACCGGAGACGTTGCGAAATAGTGAATATGGTGGAGACAATAATTTCGAAGCCGTGGGTGTGCAACTAACGGAACTCTCCGTAAGGAAGAGGCGCCGTTGTGGAGCACAAAGAAAGAAAGACCGTAATGCGCGGCTCGCAAACAGCAGCCAAGGCTCCTCACAGGGGGTTGTGGCTGCGGGAAATTTACCCGGAGCAACTCCTCAGGCGTATTCTATAGGCAAGAGGAAGAAGGGCTCCGGAGAAACTTCCCCAAACAGGGAGTTGAAACGGTAAGAAGGCCCTAGTAACATAGGGTCTTACTTTCGCCCAGATGGCCAACAACTCCCTGGCGAGGGTTGTCGTTGCGCCGGGTTATCCTGATAACTGTCTGAATGTTGAGGACTCGGACAGTTTGAGGGATGAAATCTCAAAAGGGATTAGCGCGTTACCTCGCGAGGGACTCGCCCCCAGATTCAACGACATCTTCATCAGGTTGGGTGCCATCGTTGTATAGGCCGCTGACATCTGGTCGTGAGACTGGATTGTCGAGAAAACCCCAATGTTCAGGCTAAAAGAAAGTCTGAACTTGGAAGTCAAGGGGACAGAGTGTTTTCAAAGGTACCGCGGAGCGACCGTATTGATTCCTGGTAATCCCGAGAATCCGGCGACCGTTCTGGGGCGCCTGAGCTTTCAGAACCCGTCCCTGCGAACTGATTCTTGGAAGGTATTTTTCGACGGGCAGGGATCCAGGCCGAAGGAGAGAGGCTGGAGTCTAGTTGTTTGACTTCCTGAATCCTCGAAAAGAGCCCTTGCGGCTCTAGATTATCGTCACCATCTAGGGGCGAGTAGTGTCACCTTCTGGGTGACCTAACTGGGAGCCGCTGGGGTTTCAAAAGCATCTGGAGGTGCCTTCAAATAGCCTCTTAATGGCTGAAACAGAAATCTTCATTACGCAGATTAATTTGCACCATAGCAAAGGCGCCTCGGCAGTTCTAGCCAGACGCATGTCTGTGGTGCAGACAGGGCTTGCCCTAATTCAAGAAGCCTGGTTATACAGGGAAAGGATTTGTGGCTTGTCAGGATGTGACTCCATATACAAGGGGCCACGCGAAAAAACGGCAAGGGCATGCCTAGCCGTCAAGGGTATGCATGCGATCTCGGTGCCTGAATTCTGCTCTTGAGATCTCAACGTTATCAAGATGAGACACAGGGGCAGCAGCGGAGAAAGGCTAGAGGTATTTATTGCCTCGGCTTGCTTTCCTGGCGATGCCGTGGGACCCCCGCCTCCCAGTGAGGTGGAGGCTCTAATTAGGTATTGTCAAGAGAACAAGATTCCTCTACTGTTGGGTTGTGATGCGAACTTTCACCACACGGTGTGGGGAAGCACAAACATCAATGACAGGAGGAGAGATTTAATTGAATACATAGCAGGCACAGAGCTGGAGAGTCTGAATCGGGGTGATACTCCCACATTCCAGATTAAAAACAGGAGTGAGGTTCTCGATTTGACTTTATGTTCAGGTGCACTGATGAGCAGGGTAGTGGACGGGAGGTTCTCCGATGAGGAGTCTCTTTCGGACCACAAACACATCGTGTTCCGATTAACCCTAGGAAAACCAGTGGTATCTAATATTAGAAATCCTAGAAATATACTTTGAGACTCATATAAAGAGGAACTCGAAGGGAGGCTTGCGGAATTCCCCACAAGCTGTGGTACCATTGGTGAGTTGGAGCACGCTGCGGATTTTCTGCGAAGGGCTCTGACAACATCATATGAGAAAAATTGCCCTACAAGCACTATCAAGTCTACAAAAGGGACAGAATGGTGGAACGCCCACCTGGAGAGACTCCGTAGAAAGACAAGAATGTTGTACAATAGGGTAAATAGAACTAAATTGCCTTCGGACTGAGACATCTTTAAGGTAGTCCAGTGCGAATAAAATTAAAACATGAGGAAGTATAAGCAGGAAGATTGGAGGGGCTTCTGCGAGGAATCGAAAAACATTCCGGAAACAGCGAAGCTCCACAAGATCCTAGCGGAAAATTCCGGGAGCTCGCCTCGGCCTCATAAGGCTCGATAATGGTGAGTTTGCCGAAGATGAAGAAGCAACGCTGAATCACCTGATGGAAGTTCACTTCTCGGGTTTTCAGCGAACCCGAACCAACCAAGAGGAGGAATACCGGGGCCAGGAGGTGGAGAGGGCCGACTGGAATTTCGCCGCTAAGGTCTTTGATTACAAAAAGGTGGAGTGGGCCGTAGGGTCCTCTTGTCCCTTTAAATCTCCAGGGGCGGATGACATTTATCCAGCGATTTTACAAAAAGGTACGGGTTTGGTCGTCCCTCCTCTGACGAAATTATTTAGGGCAGTTATAGCCCTTAAATTCGTGCCATCGGCATGGAAGGATGGCAGAGTGGCCTTCATGCCCAAACCTGGGAGGGAACGTTACACTGCTGCCAAAGATTTCCGATCTCATTGGTTGGAAATCTAACATCTTTTTTCCTGAAGACGCTAGAAAAGCTGGTCGAGAGATACATTAGGGATGAGGTGCTTTTGGCCTCCCCGCTGCATAGAGGGCAGCATGCTTTTCAGGCAGGCTGCTCGGTAGAAACTGCCCTTCATGCTCTTGTAGCAAAATTGGAGCAGCAGTTGGAACAAATAATGAAGCTTACTATACCCAAGGATATGCAGACGACTTTGTAATCCTAGTTAGGGGGGGCTCATGTGGAAACGCTGATGGGTCTCATAAGGTCGGCGTTGCGCATCGTAGAGCTCTGGTGCGATAGCACAGGACTCACGGTAAATCCGGAAAAGACCAAACTGGTCATTTTCACGAGGAATTATAAAGTTCCGAAGGCTGACGCACCTGTATTCTGTTGTGGAAAGCTGACGTTTTCAGATTCAGTTGAATATCTAGGAGTAATCCTAGATAGCAAGCTGAGCTGGGCAAAGCACCTGGAGACCCAATGCAGGAAATTTGTCATGACTTTCTGGATCTGCAGGAGAGCCTGTGGGTTGACGTGGGGGTTACGGCCTAAAATGCTTGCATGGCTCAACTCTGCTGTCTAGAAACCTAGGCTCCTACACGCGGCCGTGGTCTGGTGGCCACGAGCGGAATTTAAAACAATGCAGGACAGGCTGCGAAGATTACAAACGCTAGAATTTAGGGGTTTGACTGGAGCAATGAGGGATGGCCATTAAAAACTGGATCCGAACAAAACACAGAGAATACTGGGAATAAACCAAGGGTTGCTGTCAGGCGAAATCCAACCTGGGGTATACCTATAGGATGGACAGAGCCAGAGAAATCCTGAGTTTACCCAAGAAAGACATAAGGACAGTGGTGCGGACCCTGACAGGGCACAATCACTTGAACTATCATATGCACAAAATGGGGTATAGCCCCACGACGGAGTGCATGAGGTGTGGCTGGGATGATGAAACATCCCTGCATGTATTATGCCAGTGCCCGGCATTAGCTAAGCTCAGGCAGCAGACCCTCGGGGTCCATTTTATGGAAACAGGAAATCGAAACGCGATCGGTGGTCGACACACTGGGCTTTTTCAAGAGGTCTGGGGTCGACTGCTGAAAGTGAACAAGTGAGGGTGTGACACAATAGGCTTCATAGCTTGACCGCCAGGGGAGTTCTCCATGGGCGGAACGCCCGTATTGTAACTAACTAACTAACTATCTTAGGTAATTTTTAAAAATATTTAAATTAAATATTTTGAATGTATAGCTGAAGTATAGCTGAAGTATAGCGTCGTATGTAAAGTAGGTCTTGACTGGTCTAAAATATGAATAGGAAAAGTATGGCTCTAGTAGGTACATGTAGCCGTATTATTAATGGTGGGAGATAATCGGATATCTGGAATGCATAAAAATGGCGATCCAGAATCATGATTCTCACAATATCAGAAAGTATTGTTTAAAACTTTAAAGATAAGTAGAATGTTTATTGCAAATTAATTTTGTGACCTTATATATTAGGAAAAATTTGACATTGAACATTTCGCCTAAATCATAATTTAATTATACCTTTTAATGCTAATTTTCGGACAAGCTGTCATTTATGATGCATCACACTAGGTAACAAGATTTTGTTTATCATCAATTGATGGGACTTTTCAGCATGTTCTTCCCGTAGAATACGAACCTGAAAGCAGAAATGTTCTACCTTTTCGTGTTTTTCAGAGAAACGGGTTTGAAAAGTTTTATTTGATATTGAAGTTTAAATCTTAAGTATTTCCGAAAATATTGTTGTTACAAAAAAAGAAGGTAAGTTTCAGAATCAACTCTCCGAAGTACTTTCGGAAATACCATAACAATTGAATAAACACGAATTGTATACAATTTTGTTACGTGGTGTTATGTTCTATCCCAGTGCTAGGATATCTTGAAAAACAAATGTGTGCCATTCTTTGTCCGATTCATCAGCCATACTGAAGTATAAATGAAGTATTGTCTATAATTTGTCTTTACTTGAGAATATAGATGGAATGCATCCTATTCTTCAGCTATACTTTTGTTATATTTCAATTATACTGCAGCCATACTTCAGGTATATTCCATCTTTACTGTTTCAATATATATGGAGTACATGAAGGATTCATTTTCCAAACAGTTTTTATAATTTTTAAAGTCTATGATTGATCACTTTCACACTCATGGTTTTCATAAATTTGATTTGATGCTGATTAAATTAAAAATCGTATGATAATTTTCATGAAAAAAAGTTGATAACGAAGATAAAAATAGATTGTGATTAGGTAAAGTTGCTATAAAAAAAAAAAAATTGATTAGCATTTCGAACTCGAAAGTTCATTGCCTCACTACCCGATTCGGGTAGTGTTTCTAGGTGGATAAATACTACCGTGTGGGTCCACCACACCCACGACGGGTCAACAACACGCAGTATTCCCCGAACGGTCACCCATCCAAGTACTAACCACGCCCAACACTGCTTAACTTCAGTGATCTAACGGGAACTGGTGTTTTCAGCGTGGTATCGCCGTTGGTAAAGTTGCTATAGATTGAAAAAACATAATAGTAACTTTTTCTTTGAAAACAAGCGTCAATTGAATTTGAAGAATTACACTATCGGGAATTAGGTGCTCAGTGGGCTCCTCCACTTGTAACTTTTTCTCTTACAGAAAAGCTTCAGGGAAATTTCAAAATTATGCTATGGGGAATCAGGGGCCCAGTGGGTAAGGTAAATTTTTGTTTTAAAAAAGCGTTAATTGAATTTCAAAATTATAATAGCGGGAATGAGAGGCCTAGTGGGGCCCTCAGACTTTTGTAACTTTTTCTTTTACAAAAAAGCGTCAATTGAATTGCAAAATTCGACTATCGGAAATTAGGGGCCCGGTGAGCCTCTTAGACATTTTCAGCTTTTACTTTTACAGAAAAGCGTCAATTAAGTTTTTAAATTATGCTGTGTGGAATTAGGGGCCAAGTGAGCCCATTAGATTTCGGTAACTTTTTTTCAAAAATAAGCGTTTTTGTGTTCTCGTGTTTCTTTGCGCCCAACGTAGTTTTTGAAGGATAGAACATGAATTGACGCAACAAAGCTCAAAATAATCGTCAATGCATGCTGTAACCAGGTTCGTCATCAATTTACCCTTTCAACCCCTTTTAACATTGGAAAATTGAAAAACTGCCCTTAATTGGGTTCTTGGTCTCAAAGTACATTCTACCCTCTGATAGGGGTAGCTTTTTGGTTTCTAAGGTTTGAAATGGTGCTATGTAAATAGAATTAACGTAGTTATTCTGCATGAACTCTAATTGATTTTATCTATGGACAAAGAAAATAATTCACGAGTATTGTATAAAAGTTCTTGTTTATGACGTATTTTTCCACCCCCTCCTAGAGGTAGTTCTCCAGTAATAAAAGGGGTTGAAAGGGTAAATTAATGATGAACCCGGTTACAGCATGCATTGACGATTATTTTGAGCTTTGTAGTTTCAATTTTTGTTTTTTCCTTCAAAAACTACGATGGGCGCAAAAAAAGGGGCGGATTTTCAGCTTATTTTGGGGTCCCTCTTCATGTTACTTATAGCCTCTTATTCAATGATCTAAAATTAAATACGGTGACAAATGATTCTGAAATACCTTTCATGAATAATAACGTTTAAATGTATGGCTTGCGACAGTAAATGATAATAAAAACATACATTAATTTGATTACCGGCGGGATCGTTATTGACCTTGCTTACTTGATAGATTGCGTGCAACGTTACGCACTATAATCACTATATAAACCAGTATGCCTCGAAAGAAAATTTGCTGAGTCGTCGATGCCACATTATTATTACTATATAATTGGCATTATGAAATTCGCAGTTGTAGCTAAAATAATCGTATATTATGTGTGCAGTCATAGTAAGATAACTGATTTGAAAGTGCATTTATACTTTACGACTGATAATGTTGACTTCAATAGAAGAAAGGATAAAAATTGAGTTGAATTGAGCAAATTTCAAATTATTATTCTTTAAAAGTGAAAATACTTCAAACTTCCAATTGAAATTTATATTTTTTTATGTTTCACACTAACCCGGTCAAGTATAGTGCTTGGGCTACTAATTCGGAATTTTTCGCAACACTGACCCTGAAAGAGTTGGAAGAGAGGTTAGCCTTACGGAAATTTTTGTAAAGGCAGACAATTCCTTTATATTTATATTCGAAGTGTCTTGTCCCAAAATTCAGGATGACTAGTCAAATATTTTTTATAAGCTTGGCTAGTCGTCCCGAATTTTCGGGAAGAATAGTCCATCCCCTTTTCCAACTTCTTCAATTTCTCAGGATGACTAGACACAGATATTAATATTAATGATTTATTATATTTCAATATCTCAATAACAGTAAATCGAAGAGAATGAGGATTCAGAAAATAGAACCTGAAGTGGATTGTTTTTTATTTTATTTTTTTTTACTGTACAGACAATCTATTAAACTACGATAAACACATAAAATATACTTTATAAAAATGTCATCCAGATCTGATTTTTTTCAGAAAGATATGCAACTACAACGATGTAACGTTTACTTTCCGAATCCAATGTATGAAATAGTATCAGACTTAGAAAAAAGATAAAGTGTAACTGAAGTTGCTTTCTCGGAGTGATTGATACATGAAAGTCACTTGAAATTGAATGAAGTATAGATCTAACAACACGAAATAACTTTCCTAGAGAATTCAAAAAGTGTTACTGGAAAGAAATTTTTAAAGTAGTATTCATACATCTTTGTACGTCTCTCAAGATAGATATCGAATTCTCGGAACGGTTCATGAACTTTCACTAACGTATGTCGACGAAAGTAACACTTTAGGGATAGGGTACGTTTTGTTTCTGATACAAAGTGGTCTTAAGTATTCTAAGTAAATAAGCCATTTCTTACAAATAACAATTAATGACAGTTTTATATTTATTTTTTATGATGTGCTTTATGAACAATTGTTTTGTAGATAGGAATTTTTATTGGGAAAGGCTTTTCCACTGGAACAGGTACACTTTTGTAAACTGTGAATGGTACATGTTTTTCCACGGGATAGGGTATAATTTTCTCGATTTTTACGGGCACTTTTTTCTCGACCTTCTTTACTTCGTGCTTAATCACCTAAAATTAAAATATAAAACACATTACTGTTTTCTCAAACTTGAGAAGTCAATTAATTCACATATAAAAATAAAAATAATTGTTCTTACCTCATAAGGAACTGGCTTCTGGACAAACGTAGGCACAGGGTAAGGTTGCGGAACTGACTGGATTTCTGGATAGGGAACCTTAACTTCAACTTCCTTGACGACTGGCACACCTAAATATATTATCAACATGAGTTTGTGTGTTATTTAAGAAGTAAAATATAATTTTATTAGTTTATTGAACATCGCAAATGTTTTACCAATTTCTTTCACTATTGGGATCACGTGACCACCATGGTCACCACCAATACTGATACTTGAGTCCCCACCAAGATTCCAGTGCTCATGTCCTACCAATCATGAATATAGCTAGGTTCAAAATTATAAAGATAAATTTGTATAATAATTAGAAGTATATACATTTGTTTCATTGAAAATAACTATTATTTTTGGGGAAAACTGAAACGAAAGCAAACCATAATCTCCTAGACTGATAGTCGGCAATTCATGACCATGGTCACCTAATGAAATTTCTCCAAGGTTCAGACCTCCTTCGTGTCCTCCTAACTGCCATATTGAACCCATACAACTGCCAGTAATTGCAGCTATCATTATTATCTGGAAAGGCGATATAGTTTCTAACAATTTGAAAATAATTATCTACAGCAACTTGAATATTTGAAGTATGAAGCCTTTATCCCTAATCATAAGGATTTTTATCATTATGACACATTCCACTTCCATAAATGAAGTACTAAAGTAATTGAAAAAATTTTCACAAGAATAATTATGAAATATCTGAAAATTGAGATAAAATAAAAAAATTAATGTTGAAGAATTTATGTTCTCAAATGGAGTGATTCCTATTACGTACAATTGTACTCATGTTCAAAGATTTTTGTTTTGACTAAGGGCGATACTGGAATGAACTCAAACTGATTCGCAGCTTCTGGACTTATATACCAAGATAAATCGTAAACATGGAACCCCACTATCACATAAAACATTGAAAGTGTAGTCCAAACCTTCACTGTATATTGTGTCGCTTTATTATTATATTACACGTTCCGGGGTAAGTCTAATCGAATACTTACACAATCTACTCTCAACATCCGAATGTATTTCCGCCTTTCCTTCATCTCGATTCTATGCTCCTGCAATTTTGAGAGAGCCAAAAAAATGAGTACACATTGGCAGATTAAGAACGCCTATCTTGGCGATCTTAGAAAGAAAGTATGCATCTCAGTCGGATAGGTTTCCGCAATGAAAATAGAATTACCAAAACAGGGTTTTCATGCTGAAAAGTTAATATTTCGTTGAAGAAATTCAAAAAAATTGAAAAACATTTACGAAAATTTGATTTAGCCAGAATAACTACCATATAATGTCTTCTCTGATTCTGATTCGTATTTGATCATATAAAATTTTAGGCAACAAAAATCTTATTAAGAAAGTCTACTATCATTGAAATGGACTTTTTATCACTTCCAACTTTTTCTTGTTTAGAAAGCGAGTATTGAACTTATCTATAGGGCTGAAACATGGCTGAATTATAGTCCTAATGGACCTATAATAATTTTGAAAACCATAGTTGGATTTATCAACTGGTTGTCAATATACAGGGGCCTGATGTTTTCACTTTTGCAGGTGCTTTTTCACCTTCACGTTAGTGTAACTTCTTTTAGGAATATCCGATTGGATATATAAAAAAAATTTTTTCATTATGAATTTTCCGTTTTTTTTAAATCAAAATTAAAATTGATTTGTTGAAAAAAAATCCCTACTTAATTTTTTTCCAATTGCTTTTTTATACACTTCAAAGTCATGCAGGAGAAAATATGGGCTGGCAATAATTTAATGGGTAAATTGAGATTTTTGCGCTCATGGAGAACACATTCTACTTACGCAGAGCCCGGATGTGGTTTCTTGTGTATATGTATATTATGTAATCATAACGTGGTACACTTAAGCGTAAAAATTTCAATTTGACCACGAAATTATTACTAGCCCACTTTTTCTTCTGCATGAGTTTGGAGAATGTAAAAAAAGCAATTTTTTTTAAAGAAAAAAATTGTTATGATAGTCTTGAGGTACATGAAAAGGGGTTTTTGACACACTATCATAAAATTCCAATTGGATAACCTTAAAGAAGTTACACTAAATTGAAGGTGAAAAAGCACATGCAAAATTAAAAATTTGCAGGCCCCTGTATATTGACAACCGTTTGGCAAAATGGACTCATGGTTTGGTGAACTAATATAGGTCCACTAGGACTGTAATTCCGCTAAGTTTAAACTCAATCAAAAAAAGTAATAATAATTTTAGGAGGGAACACTTGAATTATTTTACCCCTATACAGCCAATCAAACAAAAACATGTTTATAATTAGATATTGCCTTATTATAGAAGCAGAGGTTATTTCATTTTTCAATTATAACTTTTTGATTTTTCTAAATTTTAATTGTCACTTTTATATGCACTCAACAAACTTATTATGTTAATGATGTTTTAGTTTGCACTAATGCTATTATTATTATTATCATTGTAGATAGGCTGGCTCATATAAGTCCCGTAGCTCGGCGGTTTAACATATTGTACTATCTATTTATTTATAAACTCCGGTAAAACAGAGGCCTACCTACTATCATTTAAGTTCACTAGCATGAGTATGTTTATCGCCGGACAAATCCATTTCACTAAATGAGGGCTTGTTACAATTTTTACTTCACTATGGTGGGCTTAGAATCACTGTATGAATTCAATTACATCCAGTGATAACCCGTGGCTGCATCCTTCTTCATTAGAAGAACTTGCATGCGCCTGAACGTTTGGCCAGGGGAGAAGAAAACTGCAAAAAACAATTTTTCCAAGTCCAGCCGGTTTTCCGACTGTCGGGTTTAAATGGAAAAAGTCGCTGTACCTGGACCATCTAGTATACAGAGTCATGCTCGGTATCAAACCTCCCGCACGACATAAGTTAAAACGCAGTGCATATGTTAGGCTTGAAGGCCGGAAACGGGCAAAGACCGAAAAAACGGCCAAAACGCGTTCTGGCCGTTTCAGAAATGCCATAACGCGTTGTGGCTGTTTTGAAAACGGCCAAAGACGGAAATAAACGACCAGAACTAGTTTTGGTCGTTTTCAGAACGACCAGAACGCGTTCTGTCCCTTTTCAAACGACCAAAAACCGTTCTGACTGGTAGTTTCCGCAAGGGCTGACTCAAAACTGTTCTTTGGAGTAATCGAACAATGTACGACGCATAGTAGAAAAAAAGACTTCGTTGGGACAAAAATCCGCCGACTTCTCAAATCTCGACTGAACAAAGTATTTTTTTTAATACTGAAAAAGGATAGTACTTTGATGTATTTATTATTCAACATTAAAAAAGCAATTGTTTGTATTTGTACTATCTACTAATACCCGCCCCCTTTGTAATGTTAGCCTAACAATATAAAATGACCCTCCCCCCACATAAGAATTGAGTTTGAAATCCAAATAAATTCAAATGAATTGCAAATATATTTGTATCTTTTGGTATTTCAAAACATTCTAAATTGATAACAATTTTTTTTCTAAAATATGATACTGTGATGGCAAAATAAATCATCTTTACTCCATAAACAAGAAATGTTGATTACCTAACAATTTTCACTTGAAAAATCAGTTTGCCAGTAGCCAAAATATACGTTTGTTTATAAAAATCGGTTTAATAATTAACTGTTCTTGTTCTATGGAAAAATATGATAGCAAAGAGTAATTGACAATATATTTTCAGTTAGTTCCGCTAAAAATTTGGTCCTGTTTGTGGAATAATAGTGAAAAATTTAATTTCTTCATAAATATTGTTTGAGTAACTAACAATTGTTGATTTGAAAAAAATTGCAGCAAGGATTCATTAGCAAGGCATTTTCGGGTAATAATGCAAACATGGAATTTAGCCTATTAGAGAACAAATTATTTCTGAAAAATTAACTATTGACCCTTGAACGATGAATGTGAAGTATTTAAAATGTTTCGAAAGTTTAATTTATATTTATGATGCAGTTTTATAATAATTAAAATTAACTTAAACTTCCTGGGGAAACTTATCTGATACATACATCTAAACAATTCGGAGAAGCAACCAGTAGCCAGAAATTTGTTCCAATAAGCTACATGTCTGGTGTGGAATCGTTTAGAGTTTTCAATTTCCAACTTCCTTCAGAGATGATTACACACGATTCTCGCCTATAAGATTCTGTATTAATACGACTTTCCATGAGATGCATCAAATAGGAAACGACAGTGAAAGGGAAACTAATATCCAAATCAGGATGATCTTAATACAAATAGTGTATGAGTACACCTGAATTTAATATCTAAACATAATTCGATATCCTTGTGTATCTGTTTCATATCTACTCAATATCCATGGATGACAAAAACCTATACATCTATTGAATTAGTTTTCATGCTCGAATGAGTCTTTCGGAAAAAATTCTTGATCTAATCAGCATTTCTGATCCGTAATAATCGGATCTATATTTTATTATCATCCTTCTTTTATACTTATTATAATTAATTAGAATAAGAGATATTTTTTGCATTTTTTGGTGTTTTATTGCAAAAGAAAAAGT
Organism: Andricus quercusramuli; assembly: GCA_932178445.1. Taxonomy (NCBI): domain Eukaryota; kingdom Metazoa; phylum Arthropoda; class Insecta; order Hymenoptera; family Cynipidae; genus Andricus; species Andricus quercusramuli. Next base: position 43,622 of record CAKNXH010056914.1, read on the forward strand.
AGTACAAAATATAAACTTAACAAACAAAAACACAGAAAAATATTAAGAATATGTACAAGAAAACAATAGTACGGCAGATGATAGGTCAGTCGCTTTTTGCGAACTTTATCGCTGTAGTATACATGTTATTAAAATACTTGAACTAATTTTATTCTTTAGCCTCTTTTTTGTAAATAGCTCCTCTGAAAAGAAAATGGTTGTATACCAATTTGACTATTTTTCATTCAAAATTTAATCCTATATTATCGATGGTTATGTTGGTGACTTTCGTAAACAATTGTTTAGTTATTAAATACTAAAATTTCACCGCCAGTCTACATTGGTTTCTTTCGAATTTTTTGAATATCGTGTTCGAATAGTTTCAAAGCTTTTTTACAATTTAACAAGCTACTAACATGGACTGACTTTAAATACTCATTACTCTTAGTGACTATGCCCATGACTATGACCCTTAGCATGGTGGTAAATCGTCTTATAAACTGGGATTTTGATTGGATAGGGCTTGATTACTGGGTAGGGAATATGCTTTTCAATAGTGATAGGTACTGCTTTCTCCACTGGGTATGGAATATGCTTTTCAATAGGGTAGGGCACTTTTTTCTCCACAGGAACTGCGATTGTTTTCACAATTTGAATCGGAATTGGTTTTGATACAGGAACTGCAACAGGGTAAGGTTGGGCCACTCCTACGGCGACTGGATGTGGCACGTTGATCTTCACAGGGTGCGGAACTGGTATACCTGTTAAGAAGATTTTTGAAGTTTAAGATGTTTGATGATAATTACAGTGATAGAGTTTTATTCTGATGATTTTTATAAACATACCAATATCTTTATAAACTGGAACGGCAATTGGTTTGGTAACTTCGACATGTTCGGATACTGGAACACTATGGACATAATTATCTCCATGGTCGATGTAACCACCCCCATGTGAGCCATCATCACCACCATGAAGTTTGCTGAAATCGAAGGAAGAATAGTCCTCATGGCCACCATCGAATCCACTGCTGCTGGGTTGCACGTGACTAGCAGAATTATCAGAAGAAAAATCGTGAGTTTCCCCTCCTGTAAGTTCACTTCCATATCCTCCACTTTCAGTCGCAGCAGGATAATTATCTGATCTTTCTATTTGTTGGATCTGTTGTTGCATTTGTTGCATATGAGTATAGTACGGAATGAAATAGTGTCCTCCATATTGGGCAATAGTAATTGGGGTGGCTGCAGCCACTGAGAGCAAAGATAATATCATCTGAAAAAAGGTAGACGATAATGAATAATTAATTATCAATGATAATCAATAAGAAAAATCTATTACCAATCTCGACTTAAAAAATATGTATTTGCATGAAATTTTGACTGAAGCATGGTATAAAATGTTCGCATAATCATTTCCTTCTTCCCTTAGAAACAAACATTTCTCTATTTATGCCTTCTAGTCCAATAATCTTTTGCTGAAACTCAATTTTTGTACTTTCAGACTTTTTGTTCTTCAACAAATGCTTTTTGAATTATTTTCAAATGTGATAAATTGCACTTTAATTACAAGGTTACTACTGGAGACTGAAATGAAGAAGTTTTCACATGAATTATTATAAAATATTAATTAGGAGAGGATTAGACCAATAACAACAAAGTATAGGACACCATTGAATCTCATTAAAAAATCTGATTGTGCTTTCCTATTAATAATACAAAAATATATAATCCAAATTTTTAAATACCTCAAATATTTATAAACAAATTTTTGCAACTTTTTCTGTGCCCATCAAACAGACACAATTTTGAAATTATAACATAGTTAAAGAAATGATGCGCAATAATTCTGTTCGATCAATATAGATGAGGGTTTTTCAAAATTTAAATTAATCTAGACAAAGAATTTCCCAAATTGTTGAACAAATAATTTGATCTTTATTTGCGACAATTCAAAGTTTGGATAGAGGTATCCAAAAAGAAAGATTTCATTTTAATATTTCCTCTTAAATACTAATTCAATAGTTATTTTTCTGTATTTTCAAATGAGGATACAATCATTATTTCTATTTTCTGCCCGTAAAATATATTATCACTATTATTAACAAAATATAAGTGAAGAGACCAATACAAAATAATTATATAAAAAAATATCAAATTCAAAAAAATTTGGAGCATACCCCCTTGAAGGAAATTTTGGAAAACATGCATATAATTGAAAACAAATTGTAGCAAATTTTACTCAATATGAATTGAATTTGTATCCATATTATCGAACTGCTTTAAGTTGAATTGCATACCTAATTATTATAATTAATTCTTCATATTCCACGATGAAATAATTTAGAAGCTTTGTTTGAAAAATATTTGTCTAAAAACTAAAATCCTCATAATGCATCTCGTGTACTCACGATTCTTATCATGGCTAATCACGTGCGATGCAGTCTATGCACCAGATGTCTTGTTGTTAGTAGTCAGAAGTGTCTTCAAGGACTGATATATCTTTACCATTTCTCTTCCTAATATACTAGAGAGCCTTTCACTGTCGACGACTAGGTACTGCCCCTGATCTTCCCTCGAAAATTCTCTTTCAGCTGTACAATTGTTTCTCGGCAAAAGGCAAGTGACCATGGCAGTACTATCTGTTTCATTGCCGAGTTCAAAAAGCTAAGAAATGTGACATTACTTTAGCCGTTCCAAGTGAGTGTAACCTTGTATGGAGGTTAACTTGGTTCATTTATTGTTACGTAATTCATTCAATTATACAGAAGAATACAGAAGGCCTGATTATTGCGAAGACACACCCATATTTGTACCGAAATTTCGGTACACGTAGAAACTTCCTTACTTGTTATTTGAGCCAATTCAATGTTTGGATGTACAAAATTATATTTGGTTCAGAAAGATTTTGTTGAAAAAGAAAGTATTTTTTTTCGTAACCAGAATTCAAGCATCTTGATAGCAAAAAATTTTATTATATTTTTGACAATGATTGATGATTATATTATTTATTTATTAATATAATATTAATAAAGCAATTGAAATGATTAGAAATGATTGAATAATTAAAATAATATCATTCATATTTATTTATTTATTATTATGTACAGTTTAATCATTGTAGGAATAAGAGTTCATTGGACTCTTATTTCCTCTTCCTGTGAATACGTTTTTTGATATCCATAGACGTGAAAGTCATCTATATATTCTTATATCAGATGAAAGTGTATACAAAATGTATAGCGGAAAATACTCTTTATTAACATGCAACAATAAAAGTCAGTGAACTAACATTAAATTGTATTATACCATGAAGCCATTTCCCTTTCGGGGTAGGCGTGACTCCCTCGGTGAGGGAGACGGTAATGTGGGGGATTGGGTTTAGATTTTTAGATGAATCCAGAACTTTCGTGTTATTTATTTCAATAAGAGTTTTTTTCCGAAACACTGCTCCGATCCAGGTTGCTGATCAGTCTCTTTACCGATCACCCCAAGAGAAGAGCTTGAGAAAGTCATCATTTAAAGCTCCCCGTTCGGGCCCATTAATATCCAAGGTCTTTTGTTTCAGGTGTCATTCACTCCACTGACTCCCTTTTTATAAACTATTTGTCGCCACACTATTTAGTCCTGGCATACCTCTCTAGCTTCCTTCACGTTCATGCATTTTTTACTAACAATATTTTGAAAAAATATATGAATATTTATTTTCAGGTGTCCAGCAAGTAAATAAATCACCATATACCGATCATGTTGTAATTATCACTACGATGATTGTACCAGAACCCAAGGTGTATAATTAGGCCCACCATAGTAGCGAATACAGATGCAAGAAAATGACTGCAGAGTAATAAGTCATACTGCAAATAAGCGATCAGGATCAGTGACTTTGACTGATACTGATTCAACTTATCGAATCAACATTCTCAACTATGGCTGACAAATTTTGACTGTATTCACTTTCAATTTTATTATCTTATTTACTACAGCATGTACACGGAGAGACTTGTTATATCAATATTTGGTTCATTCTGCATGTATAATTAAAATAAAATGTGAGTTTAGAGATAATCGGGGTACTGTTATAAAGATTCCTACTATAATGAGAGATGATATTATTTCTGTATGTAGTATTATAAACTTGACCCAGCAAAAATTAGCATTCACGTTTAGAAAAAGTCTTATTTACTGTTTGAATATTGTTATTGTGAAAAAGTGATAATGGTCAATAACAAATTTTGTAAAAAATATCGTCAATAGTAAATATTTTAAGTAACAAAAATTATAAGAAATGTACGAAATTCCAGTATTCTTGAATGAGAATGCGTATTGAAATGAGAGTCGCTAGTAATATCTGCAACCGGTATTTGCGAGAATTCTAAATGACTATACTGACTGGCAGACCGACTGCCCAAGTGAGAAAATTCTACGGACAGCGTTCTACGGAAATTCTATGTGGAAATTCCACGTCGAACTTCCATACGGAAATTCTACAAACTAATTTTGAACCAAGTTTGCTTTCTGGTGCTGAACTGCGCTCGCGAAAATCACACTCCGGACATCACACCCTTGCACCAGGTATGCGAACATCTTCTTCGAGAAAATTATGCAACCTATGTGAAAACCTTGCACCTGCTGTGGGTTCCTCAAGGACACGAGATTGAACCAATGCCCCAGGTGTAAAAAACATCTTCTCTAGGGAAGTCTGGGTTTTACAGTACTTTAGGGTCCCTGGAGTAAGCTCCTCGGCGACACGAGGTCCAAACAATGCCCTAGGTGTAAAAAACACATCTTCTTCTGTGAAGTCTGGCTTTGACAGAACTTTAGGCTGCTCAGAGTGGGTTCCTCGATGACACGAGATCCAGCCAATGCTCCAGGTGTAAAAAACACATCTTCTTCGGGGAAGTCTGGTTTTTACAGTTCTTCAGGGTGCCTGGAGGGGGTTCCTCGACGACAGGATATTTAACCAATGCCCCAGGTGTGAAAAGCGCATCTTCTTCGGGGAAGTCTGGTTCAATCTCGTGTCCTGGAGGAACTCGCTTGAGGGACCTCAAAGTACTGTAAAACCCAGACTTCCCCGGAGAAGATGTGTTTTTACACCTGGTGCATTGGTTCAATCTCGTGTTTTCGAAGAACTTACTCCAGAGACCCTGAAGTACTGTAAAATCCAGACTTTCCCGGAGAAGATGTGTTTTTCACACCTGGTGCATTGGTTCAGTCACGTGTCTTCGAGGAACTTACTCCAGGGATCCTCAAGTGCAAGGGTGTGATGTCCGGAGTGTGATTTCCGCGAGCGCAATTCATCACCAGAAGTCAAACTTAATCCAAAATTACTTTGTAGAAATTCCGTATGGAATTTCCACATGGAATTTCCACATGGAATTTCTAAACGGAATTTCCACATGGATTTTTCGTAGAACGCTTTTCGTAGAATCTTTCACGTGGGTGAACCCAGCACGTTACCTGCGATTTCCCGTCAAAAGTTTCAATCATACGTGTTTGTAGTACAAAAATGTTTGTAACTAGTGCATTGTAAATTAAAGCTTGAAAACATTTCAATACGGATTTTCAATTAAGTACAATTAAACTGCAAAACTTAATTTTTTCTACATTTATAAATTGAATAGTTCAAAGATTTCTGGTTAAAAACATAAATCTGCGTTATCGTTTTAAATGCTCCATTTCAACTCACATTAATAAAAATATGGAAGAATGAAACATGTCCTCTTCAAACTCAATTACAACGTTAAAAACAAAATAAGTGCCTTTTCCTATTTAGAAAAACTTTAAAACATATTTCCTCCCTTCCAGTTGTAGAACAATCATAAAAATAGAAATTGTCTCTCTTCCAATCCAGAAAAAAATAAAAATCAAAATTTTCTCCCATCTACTGAATACTGTCAGAAGTGAAATTTCGGGACATTCTGAAAGCCCCCCCCCCCCCAATCCCTCTAATACATTCAGGAAACCTCAATTTGCGGGAGAACATCATTTTTTAGAATATAATTTTTAATTTCTAATTTTTTTATTGTGGGCTAATTATTTCTGGGGCTCTTCCAAAAAACGTGGGAAAAAATGAACCAAATTTTTTACACGGATAAATGTACAGCACGAAAAAAAAGCTTTCGGACAAAAAAGGCAAAACTGCCGAATTAAGTAAAAAAGCGGCACATTTTTAGAAAAATGGTGATTTGGTGGGACATGCCCAAAAAGCGTGACATGTCCCGTCAAGTCAGGACGACTGGTCACTCTACTTCCAACTCAATAAAAACCTAAAAAATATAAAATTTACTACCAATTCAACAAATATTGAAACCTAAAATGTCCTCATTTCAAGCTTGATAAAAATGTTAAAAATACAATCATCAAATAATACAATCAAAAATGCAATCACAAATCATTAATTAATTTATATTGACAGTTGATCAACTTAAAACGTTTTGATGAACATGTGTCAATTATAGTCTCCAAACGATCTTAAATTTCAAACGCTTTTAATTTTTTTATTTTTAAGGTCGTCAAAACTGAATTTTTTCATTCTGTCAATTACAAATTTACGTTTAAAAATAAATACATAAACTGGAAAAATTGTAAGTGAAAGATTTTAGAATTAAGGGTTATCAACTGAATGATGTAGTAATTGAAACAAACAACAACTGAACTTAACATTTATTATTTATTGTTAATTAAATTATATCATGTGATATGATATTTGTGATATTCCAAGTGATTTGATAGATTGTTCTTCCAAACAGGAAAACTTCGCTGGCCCCACCATCCACACAAATTTAACTTTTTTTGGGTTCAATATTTAGTGCGGAATTTGTTCAAATTTGTTCAGCCAAAATTGGAATTTGTGCAACACTGGAAGTACCTGATAACTCAAAAAACACAGGCGGGGCCAGCGAAACGTTTCGCTCGCCCCGACATTATCCAAAATCAACTTTATATGAGCGTATTATTTTCGCCTTAATTTGTTGAAATTTGTGCAACCAAATCCAACCCCCAAAAACGACCCCCTTTGCAGCAAACATCATGGCAGTGGCAGCAAAATATTCCACCAGCCGCGACACTTTCCGAAATCAACTTTGCATGAGCGTATTATTTTCGTCTTAATTTGAGCAAATTTTTTCAACCAACTTCAACCACCAAAAACTACCCCCTGTGTAGCCAACGTCATGGCAGAGCCAGGCGAATATTCCGCCAGCCTCGACACTGTCCAAAATCAGCTTTATATGAGCGTATTATTTTCGTCTCAATTTGTTCAAATTTGTGCAACCAAATCCGACCACTAAAAACTACCCCCTATGCAGCAAACATCATGGCAGAGCCAGCAAAATATTCCAACAGCCGCGACACTGTCCAAAATCAACTTTATATGAGCGTACTATTTTCGTCTTTTGTTTTTTTGTCTTTTGTTTTGTATTTTCTTCTTTTCTTCTGTTCTGATTTTATCTTTACTCTCCTTGACTAGTCGTTTGACTTTATTATTATTGTGTCTGTAATCATTTTTCAGCCTATTTCTCTCCTCATCGCTAAGACCTGTGATGTTCAGCGTTTTTTTGTGCCCTTCTTTCGACTCTTTTTGGGCTGCCTCAATTTCATCATTTCATCATGCATCATCAGATTTTCTTACTACAACCGCGTTACCTCATACTTCGACCGCAGTTTTAACAATGATATCCCGTAGCAAAGTCCATGCGCCCTCTATGTCTTACTTGTTTAATAGTAATTTCCTAATTGTATTATCTATTGCATATTCATGTGCAATATTCATATATTGCATATAATGATGTGCAGTAGAGTTATATCGCACCTAATGCTGCGCAGCAGAGTTCTTTCGTGCATAGGGATGCGCAGTAGATTTTTCGGTTAATAAGGGATATAAAGAACAGTTATACGAATCGCAGGGATTCTGCGGCAGCTGTCGCCTGCTAACTGGCATTTTTATAGAAACTTACACCCCTAATGAATATAAAATAAACAATTAGAATAACAAGAATGCGATGTTGAGGTGAGTACAATAAAATATTGTTTTAGATTTTAATTTTAGTGCAAGGCACATTTTTGCTTTCTCCCCGTAAGAGAACAATTCTCAATGCTTCACTCAAAACTGACAAATTATTCAACTTTCACTGAATACTAGTGAAATTCTACTAATTCAATTAGAAAAAATGAGCTTGTAAAGACTTATAGAAAATTACTAATTCGATTAGTCAAAAAATATGTACTAAATTTGGTACTTGAAAACCACACGTAACGACCGGTCATCTGTGGAGATTATCATGCACCCTTACAAAAATCTCTACTATAACGATCTACATTAACTCGATGAAAATTCCATTGATTTGCAAATTTTCTTGAATTTTCTCTTTAAAAAACATCCTCTTTCACGTTGTAATTTGTATTCTACTGAAAAAGTCCCTAGAGCTAAGTAGCCCTCGAAGCGAACCCAGATCTTTAGATTGTCAGTCGCGTGCTCTAAAGCTACTCGAAGTATCGCGATTTTGTAACATTCACAACTTTATTGAGTTGTTAGTTGAAATCGAAAAAAAGTTTAATAATTGATTAGTGAACAAAATCACTAAAGAATTATTCAACATTTTCACTAATTGACTTTATTAAATTCAACACATGACTTTTTCTTCAATGCATTAGTGATTTCGTTAGTAAAACACTCAAATGTTAGTGCAAGTAGTACAATTTTTACTACTTTGGATTAGAGTGAGTATTATATATTGAAAAATACGGAAATCCTAACTCTGAAACAAAGATATGTCCATAAAAAATTGTTTTTCTTTTTAAAAATGCACTATGTTTTTGCTTTGTTGTTGGATTAGTTTTCAAAGAAATGACTCTACATTAATTCTAGAACTTTACAAATTGTATACCATCTCGATTTGGCAAATCACATTCTCATATGTCGAGGATGCATAGATGTGTTCACGCCGAGCTCTAAAATTAAAATATAAAAAATAGTTTATTTTACTTATCTGAAATATTGCATTGCTACTTTGGAGGAAGGCTCAATTATTTGTTTGGGAAGAGGCTGGGAAAACAAGCTGCAGACGTGAAAATTAAGTTTGGGAGACAACCCGCACTTTTTCCGCTTGCGAGGAAGACTTCAATTTTTTTACGGAAAGAAATGCCGCATGGATAATTGTGGTTGGGCAGAGACGCCGAAGATGTGGCAATCGAGTTCCGGAGGCTTGCCGCACTTCAGCCGCTTTGGAGAAGGCTTTAATTTTTCTTGGTGAAGAGATGCCGCAGAGAGATTTGCGGTCAAGAAAAAAAGCCGCAAACATGGCAATTGGGTTCGGGAGACTTGCTGCACTTTTGCCACTTTGAAGTGAGATGTCCATTTTGTCGTGGTGGATAGAGGTCATAGGGAGACTTGTGGCTGGGTGGCAAGCCCCGCATGTGACAACTATTCAGGTTAGGAAGTTTTTCGTAAAATTGGGAATCTGCTAGGAAGAGACAATGCAGATGTTACTTGCTGCATGGGTAACATGCAGCAAGAGAGAAATTCCACAGGGAGGCATGCCGCAGTAAGACATGCCACAAAAAGACTAGCCGCATATGACTTCATATGGATCAAATATTATAATGTAAAATCGGAAGATGTTTTGAAACGCTCAAGTCAAAATGAAATAAATCGTGCAAATAGTCATTTTTCAAATTTTTCAATATAATATAATCGGTTCTCTATATATTTTCGAAAGATTTGTTAAATTTGTTTTCTTTAACCATAGTCATATTTCCTGTTACGTGACCTTTACAACGTCTTAAATTTATATCCATCACGAATACATTCCTTGATTTCTTGGTTTCATATGTTCGTATTCCCTTAGACCAAATGGGAAATTAGACTTGGGCCGATCAGGGCTGTAGCTAGAGTTGAATCGAAGGTGGGGCGGAAGTAAAAATGTTACTTGATCTGATCTGGTTAATTGTGTTTGTTATGGTAGGGCATTGCCCCACAATGCCCACCCCTAGCTACGGCCATGTGGCCGATGCTTACAACTGGCGCGGTAGCGCGCCAAGAGCAATGTTCCAACACATGGCTAGCCAATCCTGGCATAGTACGGGTATTGACGCTGAATTTGCACTGTGCCTAATCAAAGTTTCAAAATCGGCAGACTTGTATCGGACCCAGTACGGATTCTGTGCAGTACTGAATAAAAATCAGCCCGGGTTCCACGGGATAATGAAAACTTCAAGTCCAATGACGACACGATAATGGCACAGTCTAGGGCACAGAACTGTCTCTAGCGAATAGTAAACTACAGTCTCAAGGATATGCGCCGGATCTTGGCAGGGTTCTAGCACGATACTGGCGTAGTACTGTCTACATAAAACGGCAAACCATTGTCTAATGATCTTCTGCTGGACCTGGGCGGAGTAATGGCAAGATACTGGTGTCGTTCGAATTTTAACAAATGGTCGATTGTTGTCCCAAGGTTGTTTGCTGGATCTCGGCGGAGTACTGGCATAAGAATGGTGTAGTGCAGACTATAGGCAACGGCAAACTATTGCTTCGCGATTTTGTCCCGGGCCTGGGTGGAGTAATGGCACGATACTGGTGTCGCACAAATTTTAGCATATGGCGAACTGTTGTCCCATATCTTTTTGCCGGATCTCGGCAGAGTGCTGGCATGGTACTGGTGTAAAACAGACTATAAGAAACGGCATAAATAATAAATTGCGGACGTCACTTTTCACTACGTAAAAAGTAGAGCTTCAGCCCCACTTCATAGGGATCAAAAAGAGCTGAAATGATGCATGTGTCATAAAAAATAAATAAAATAACACCAATTGTTAAAGAATCGGTGTTATTTTTCATGCATTGAACGTTTTTCCTTTTTTAATGCTCTTCGGGGATTCAGACGGATACATTTTTTTAATATTTTAGAACAACAAAATTTTTGATATGATTTTTTTTGTCGTTTAGAATGTTTACGTTTTCAAAATGAAAATGCCGTTTATTTTCTTTTCTAAGAATTGAAATTTGTATTAATATGTATTCATTTTATGTATTTTACGAATTGAAATTACTTTGATTTGAACACATTTTTTTGAATCCGTTAAAATGCCTCAACATGTCTGAAAGGAAAGCTGGAAATCGTGAAGGCCGCTAGTGCAGTAGCAATACTGGTAGTCAGTACTGAACATCATTATCATTTCGGCCTCATGCCAGTACATCGCCAATACTGGTGCCCAGTCCTTCTCCGGCTTCTTTGACAGTTCTTATTTGTCGTACTGTACTAATACTTACTTCCAGTACTTCACTAGTACTTTTACCCGCTACTGTCCCAGTACTAAATCACAGTACTTATAGTCATTACTGCACTAATACTGATGCCCAGTACATTATTTTAGTACAGCCCCGATGTTGGCAATCAGAACTAAACAGCGTTATCATCCCAAGATTACCTATAGTTACCTATAGATAAAAAAAAAATATCTTGGTTAATTCTATCAAAGGTGGCTGACAAATGCCAGACCGAATTACTCAGAACTTTATTCTCAAATACTTTTTATAATTTTCTTCAGCACATGCTTTTTATTTTTTCTGTGGCGAACTAAATTCATTATTTTGTAAACATAGAGAGCAGTAGTACAAAAGGATTCCTCTAAATGTCATTAATATTGACTTAGCGAATTGGACAAATTCTTCCAAAAGTGGCGGACCAATTTTAACCATATCTACTTAAAATTGTATTGAACTTTTATCTTTAGATGTGCATATCTTCAAAGTGATTTTCAATAGGATTATGTTATGAAATTATTGTCAATCATAGTCTTAAAAAAATATTAACAGACTAAATAATTTAGCAAGATATTTCTTCATTAATTGTATAAATATTATTTTATTCCTTATGAGACATAAACGCGTTTTTTATTACTCAATCGTTGGTAAAAAATATTTTTCATGTGAAAAAGTGTATATGATTGTTAAAAATACATCATTTTATTATTTAATATACAGGAATTAATATTTTATAAATAAATTTCTGAAAATACGAGTAAAAAATTGATTTTTTGAAAATAAATGGAAGGGGTTGAATTTGCTTTACGCTTTACGTCAAATTAAATGCAAATTGGCCTGTTAGAAACAGCTCTGTAGATGGCAGACTCTGTTATAATGATTATAGTCATTCAAGTTCAGCTGACTCACACATCATGGCACCAAGGCCGAGATATGAAGAGAGCATAACGAAAGCTTTAGACGTCCAAGTGTTCGTCATCGCACTTAGCTTTTAATTAACCATCACGAAATGATATCAATTAACATAATGAATATTGAATAGAATATTAATTATATGTAAATATTGGCGTTCTAAAGAGTCAAAAAGTTCAGCCAGTTTTATAATTTGCCGAATTAAAATTAGGGGCTGTTCAAAAAATTCGGGACAAATTATAAAGTATAAAACGTTTATCATACGTCAGGTGCGATCTTCAAAATAAAAGTCAGATAACCATTGCTTCACTTTTCTTTATTTACTTACAAATAGCATAAGTGGTATTATGTACCATCAAATGTACATAAATCATGGCGAGTTTTAAATTATAAATAATATCAAAAACAGAAGTGATTTTGCATAAAATTGTTCCTATCGCTAAATCAATTGATTATTCATTTGCAATAATAAATAACATAACAAATGTAAAACAATACAAATATTCGAGTATTCTAAACATTTAGTTATAGCTTCAATTACTATAAATAACCTCTTTTCGTGAAGAATCAATAAGAACCTTCCTTGTTGATATAAAACGTCATTATAACTTGCATATTCTTATCCCAAATTTTAGTCAAGTATTTTTTAGATATAAACAACAACGAAGAACGTGTAATTGAGTCATCCTATGATAAAAAAGGTTTTACAGAAAATAAATTATATGTTTCAAAATAACTCATGAATTAACATACTGTAAAATAAAAATAAATAAAATATAATCCTCTCCTCATTTCCGAATTCGTTAGCAAATTTGGGGTGAATGACTCAGTTACTGAGTATCGAGTATACTAAATTTCATTATTCTAAATATTTTATTATTAACACTAGTCCAGTATTTGGCGTGAAAATAAATATAACACAAGGGAATTAAAGTAACATCCTACTGACCAAATTTTGATTTTATACAGGAGTAGACTCCAAAATGTCAGAAAATTGATGAAAATTGATTACGAAGGAGTACATTCTTTAGGATGACCTGTAACCACGACCTCTGTATCGATGAAAAACGTGTCTATAAACAGGAACGTGAATCGGGTAAGGCTTCTCAACTGGATACGGAATGTATTTTTCAATTGTGTAGGGGACGTTTTTTTCTATTGGAATTGGAATAATTTTTTCGACCGGAAATGGAACCTTCTTTTCTACTGGAACTGCGATAGTTCTTATAACTGGCACTGAAACTGGTCGAGAAACAGGTACATGTACTGGGTACACATGAGGTACACCAATTGCAATAGGATGAGGTATTTGAATTCCCACAGGTTGTGGGACAGGAACTCCTGCAGATAATTAAAATTTGAATGATTATTTTAGTCTTCAGATAAATTAATAAGAGTTCACGAATGAAAAGTTGGTCTGAAATTGTTATAATTCTATTAAGCAAAATGGCATTGTACTAACAATTTTTCATTGGAAAAGAAAGATACAAGCATGTCAAAACTTTTTAATTTGAAATCTCGTTTTGGTCTGAAAGTTAAATTAAAATTCAAAAAGTTGAAACCCTTACCGAAATTCTTGTACACAGGAACAGTCACAGGTTTTGTGACTTCGATATGTTGATTAACAGGAATATTCTGACCATATTTGTGTTGAACTTCGTAAAAGTTATTGATTCCAGAAGGATTATAGCTACTGCTGCCACTATAAGATCCAGCTGATGAAGTTGTGGGGTTGTAGCTACTGGCACTAGCAATTGACCCATATGATGAAGCAGACTGATTGTGGTTCGAATCACCAAAAGAGTCAGATGATCCAGATGAAATAGTTGGATTATAGCTATTAATGTTGCCATATGATCCAGCTGATAAAGTCGGAGGAACAATACTGTTGGTAGCACTATATGATCCAGCTGATGATGTCGAAGGAATAAAATTGTTGGTATCACTATGTGATCCAGCTGAAGATATTGGAGGGTTGTAGCTACTGCTAGTTCCGTATGATCCTGATGAGGAATCCAAACTCTTTGTGATGCTTTTAATGATACCTTTTGGTCCAAATGTTATAACCGTTGGATTGTAGCTACTCGCACTTCTATACTCTGATTTTGTGTATTGTTGAACAGCTTCGTTACTGATACTATTACTAATTCCAATACCATTTCCGTTTGAGACTTTATTGCTAACACTACTTCCAGTGCCGGTTGCAGCTCCACTGACAGGGTGAACAATTATCATAAGAGTCGTCATATTGCCATATGGATCTTTGATTTGGGTCCTTCCACTTAAATCCACAGATTGTGCTAAACTGTAAAAAAAAATATTGTCAAGGTTACATACTAAGATAAGAAGTTCATGATTTGGTTCATTGCTCTACTATGCTCGAAAAACTTGGTGTAAGTTCCCATGGATGCTTTATCCAGTGATTTATTTAATTCATGTTTCAATTATTTATTTGATAAACGGAATTATTTCTTATGAACTCTTACTTCTGCCATCCCACTGAATTGCTTCCTGTCATATAATCTGCAAGGGTCGTTCTGAGTACTAAACAGCCTATGATTAACTGGAATCAATGTTATTTACTGATCATTTTCTCATTTCCTAAAAATTATTCTAGATTTATCACTTTATTGAATAAAGATAGAAAAAAAAGGATGCTTTTAATAATTGATATATTAATTTAAATCACCAGCTCTTTATATCTGACGCAGCATAACTAATTACAGTAATAATTTTAATAATTCGTGAATTGAATAAGGTTCACTCAAATTTAAAAATAAATTTTAAATGAGATGTTTACACCACACTAAACCTAATTACTTTATTTCTCAATTGCTTTATCCATGACTGCTCTGGGAGCTTGACCTTGATGACAATGCACTATTGCAAACTTTCGATTTAATCGCGCGACAAACACGATATTCACTTTCTGTCCTCCAACCTTTACCTTTTTACTTACTATTAAAAACATTTTTTTTCAAATCTAGGAAAGCGAAGTTTAATCGTCACACAGCTAATCAAGCACTACAAGTGCCACCAATAAGCGTATCGTTTTTATAGGTAACACTTTCTCCCTCTCTTCTAGAGTGGAATCACCACAAGTTGGAAACCGGACCTGAGAGTATATGTATCTGATTCGCGAATTATCCCAAAAGAAGTATCACATATGTCGTCCATTGATATGAAATACGACACAATTGTATAGTAGTTCGAACGATTCGAAGAACCGGCTGCCGATCTATTTCGAGTTCGGTGAGCTGGATCAGTGAACGTTCGGTGAACGGCCATTCAATCATTATGTGCTTCCCCAAAGTATCCTTTCTGCAAACAAACGAATGAAAATGTTTCCCTTTTTTTAACAAGCGTGTTCCACAATGCAATCATTGAGCGTAAATTCAAATAGGCCCGTCATTCCCATGGTATCAAACTTTCATGCCTTGGCGCACGTGCCGAGTGAAACGAACCTATTCATAGTGCCAGTTTAATTCTTTCTTTCTTCATTATGTTACTTCTAACTTTAGTGAAAGAAAAAGTAACAGATTCCATTTCAATCATGCGAAGAGGTCCAGATTAGGTTATCAGAATAAATTGGCCTTCAAACATATAATCCTACAATTAAATTAAAGGGAGATGTTGAGGTTAACCTTCCAATTGTCAAAATATGTCGAAAACTGACAGCTTTTTTTTCAATGCTTTATTTTTCTACTGATTGCATATATTTGGATATCTATTTTTGCACATGTTGGGGGATCACTGATCTGTCGAATGATATATTTTTTTGAAAATATTAAAAGAAAGTGGATTCTCTCGAAAAGTTCACCTTTCAAAATTTGTATCTTTTACGAAATATTTCTGACAATGTGCACTACATGTTTCATTAATGTTTTGTTTCAAACAAACCATATTTTCAGCAAGAAAAAATTTGTTTGTCAAAAAATCAAAATTTTTTATTTTTGCGTGACCTGCTGAGAAAATGGTAAATGTGAAGAGCAGAAAATGGTTAAAAATTAAAATTTCTGTAAAAAAGTCTTTTAAACTTTTTAAGTTGTTGCATACAATCGACTAAAATACTTACGAATATTGTCGAGACAAGCATAATTGCCAATTTCTTTATCACCAATGAGTGAATCTGATCAAAAATTACATTTTTTATATTTTTCTATATACATGTACAAGTTCAAATTTATTTTATGTCACACGTTAATAAAAATAAAATCAATGTCTCACATGGAAATCACAACAATTGAAGTAAACTATAATTTACTGCGAAACAAGTGATCTTCTTAGATATTGTGTACCTATGTACATAGAAAATATATCCAACGATTTTTTTTCAAAAATGAAGAAATCGACAGTGCGAGCAAAGACATCGAGTGCAGAGGCAGCCATGATTAACAAAGTTAATATGTAGGTCGATGGAATGAAACCTTTCAAAATAGTGTGAAATACTTTTTTGTAGTAATCGTGACGGTCCTAATAATCGTAAATTTTGGTTATAATTTAGATGTATTATTGAGAAGTATTTTAGAAGCAACATTTAATAATAAAACTAATGCATTTTTAGCATTTTATCGTAGAAAATCGAAAATGAATACTTTCAATTTAATTAAAAAGCAAGAAAATTGGCATCGCGATTACTGGGAATAAATTCAAAATGATTGGTACGTTCACCATACCCTTTTTTATAGTAGTTCACGCAAAAATTAGAAATTGTGGTTTTTTGACAACTTTTTTTGCTAGGAAAATGGACTACCTAAAAAGAACTTGTATCGAAAATGTAGTGCACGTTTTCAGCAATATTTCGTAAAAAAATAAGAATGATAAGAGCAATACTGTTTGAGAAAATCCAGATTTAATATTTTCAAACAAAAAAATAAACACCCTTTTCGTATTTTCAAAAATTTTATATATTCTCTTCGGATCATTCGATAGATCAAAGATTCTCCCACCATGTGCCAAAGTAGATATCCAAGAATATGTAATCAGTAGAAAAATACAGCAATTGGTCAAGTGTTTTTTCTTTGCTCCATTTGAATTTGAAGTTTGTGGAATTGAAGAATTGATTTCAATATTTTGATGCGACTTCAGATTTTGATTTAATTTACAATTATAAGGTTAAATGATAAGTTAATGAGGAGTATAAGGAACTTAACCTAAAATTAGATGCAGCTGCTATTTATTAACGAAAGGAAAGTTTGACTAAAATGTTAGCTGCGGAATAATTACAGGAAGTTATCTATAATAATAATATTTTTTTCATTTGAAAAACAACAGAAGTTTTTTTTATTTCTTCTTGAAATTTCACTTTTGATATTTAATTTGTACAATATAACATCAATTAGTGATGCACGTCTAACCATCGTCAGATAAGAGTACAACTTCAAACACGATTGTTATCACACCGAGGTGAAACTTCACTTCATTAAAATGATCGATCTCGTCTCGATCGTTTCTCGAGACTACAGATTCTTGATCTGAATCACCTTTTAATATTATCCGATTATGCCTCCACAAAATCTCAACTTTCTCTGGAAATTCTCGGCATAAGTCACCATCATCAATTTTTGAAAAAGTTCATCATCTGAAATAAAACTGTTGATTGAAACTAACCAGAAGCATCACAGACTGATTTTATTCTAATTTTTCATTAAGCTTCTTTTAATTGGACTCACACATAATGACTATCTTCACGGTTGGTGAAAACACATGTTTTGTGATCATTAAAAAGCTAGGTGAATGTGAAGTGCAGCCTCCAGATGAAATTTCTAATCGATGATTTTGTCTTTTTAGTATATTGCAACTATATGTTTTCAAATCATTAACCCGATAAAGTAACTCTAGTGCATCTAGTGAGAGTTAGTGTTCTGGTTACAGAGGTAAGAAGATACAGAGGTAACTAAACCTTGAGATGAGAATAAATTCGAATAAAACGAACAAGTTCATCGAAGAAAGTACTATTCCCCACCTCAACGTGAAAGGCGTAGCATGCATATTATTTTTAAACGTACTATTTCCTAACTGTATTATTTTATTTAATTAAGCACTTCAAGAAAAGTCAGAATAATTCTTCACGAATGCACCAGGGGTCAATCAATGGAAAGGTAGGTTTAGCATGAAGGTCTAAGTTCAATAGCAGGCCACTGTCTGCTAACTATATAGAGGAAATTAACAAGTAGATGAGCGGAGAACACTATTGTGTTTCCTATTAATATTCTATTCAAGAAGAATGAAAAAACTGCATACAAATCACCCTCGTCATTATGCACAAAGCCTTTATAGCTCGGAAGATTTATTCTGACAATGTGGTACATGTGATAGATCTGAAAAATAGCTTTATAATTTAGTTAGTCAATCGGAAATAGAGGAAGCCGTTCCGTAAAAAGAGGTTAATATTAATACTAAAACAGTACTGCCATAGGGATTCATGTCCGGTGGTATTTAATATCCGATTCAATTATGGGATTTTCCCGATTCCGCAAGATCAAGATTAAGTAGGTGAATATTATTAGCGATTCAAGAAATGTCGGTGAAAGGTTTCCGGTCAGTAATCGACTGAATCGATGCGAAAGTATTCGATGAGAGATGCAGTTACACGCAATCGATTTATATGAGCAAAACGTCGGAAATGGGTTCGCAGGTTACTCGACCAGAGATATTTTCGAATTTATTGCTTGTTTATAACACTTTTTTTCAACAAACTTATTATTCTACCATAAGAAGAAGTTTCAAATTTAAAGCTTTTTCAGGTTTTCATCGTGTGCGAAACTACGAATCTTGCAGACGTTATGTAGTACGCTAATTGTAGTGAGTTTGCAGTGGAATTTGAGGTGAGTTGATGGTACGAGTGTGTTAGAGGGTTTTGTGAGTGAGGGTTTGTAAGTTTAAAATAATTAAAGTGAAGATTTTTGTGATATTTTGAGGGATTGAGACTATATTGGGTGGGCTGTAAGAGGTTGGTTTGTTTAGCTTGAGGAGCAGGGTGGGGGGACATGTGCAGCCAAGTATTGGCTACAGGGAGGGATGGGGAGAGAGAGGCACGGAAGAAGGTACTGTAGCAGGGTGAGGTATGCGCCGTGGTGATAGTAGATACGCAGTACGCAAGTTATGGGTTAATGGATTCAGACGAGGAAGTATTCTGCACGCCAAAAAGTCAGACAAATAGACGGGGTCCGTATAGCAAAACGGTAGAGAGGGAGAGATTGAGAGCGGATAGTTTTGCCTCAATCAAGCCATTTATAAATAGGAAGACGGATAGGGCAGAAAGAGGAAGTAGCGCAGCAAGATAGAAGTAGGATCCACCCTCAAAACCCCCAAAATGATCAGAACACCACCGGAAAAAAATCAAAGTAGAGAGATAGAGATAGACAAGGGGAAAGAAGAAGACAAAGTTGAACATAGAGGGCCGATAGAGTTTGAAAAGATAAAGTTAGAAGAAGTGCGTCAAATGATGATAGAGGTGGTACAGATGAACGAAAAACGGCAGGAAAAAAGAGGAGAGGTAATGAAACAAGAAATTAGGAAAGAAATGGCAGAACATAGAAAAGAGATGCGAAAATGGGAAGAAGTTAGGGATAATTTAGAAAAAAGGATGCAGATTTTAGAACAAAGATTAGAAAAACAGGATGAGCATAATAAAGAGGCAGCATAATTAGAAGGTAGGATAGTGAAGATCGAAAAATCAAAACATGAGTTTGGTGTAGGGGAGAGTGGGAATAATGAGAGGGCAAGGATGAGGGAAATAGAAAGAAGATTAGAAGAGAAGATTAGAAGGGAAGGGATTGAAAGAGCGAGTGGAAAATGTGCTAAAAAGGATAGATGCTAAAGTAGAGATAGAGGAAAAAATTAAGTGTAGGAAAGGAAACGCGAAGAGGAGAAAAAATTGTACCAGTGAAGCTAAAGAAATGGGAACATAAAAGGCAAGTGGTGACAAAGAAGAGGTTGTTATATGGAAGCTCGGAGAGAACAGAGTATGATCTGACGTGGGTAGAAAGGAATATGCAGTATAAGATAAGGCAAATAGCGGAACAGGAAAGAAGTAAGGGAAAATGAACGTGGGTTCAGTATGGCAGAATACAGATAGAAAGAGTATGGTGAGATTGGGACGAAGAAAGGGAAGAGATAGTAAGAAATGAAATGCCGGGAAACTAGGAGAGAAAGGAACGGGAGAAATGAAAATAAGAAATAGTAAGAAGCAAAGAGAGACGAGAACCGAAGGTAGGGAAGAATGGTGGATATGTTACTGGAATATAGCAGGATTGGAGAGAAAGGATAGGGAGTTTATGAGAAGTTTGGCACAATGGGATGTAGTAGTAATGATGGAGACGTGGCTAGATGCAAAGAGATGGGAAAGAGTAAGGGGAAGGTTACCAAGATGTTACAAATGGCATGTTCAAAATGCAAAGAGGAAGAATAGAAAAGGCAGAGCAATGGGAGGAATGGTAATGGCAGTAAGGAACGAATGTATAACAGGGAAGGACAAGAAAGTGAAGGAAGAACCAAAGGAAGGATTAATAGTAGAAGAGGTAAAAAAGGGAGGAGAAAAGAGGAAGATAGTGGGGGTTCATGTGAACGGTGATATGCAGGAGAAATTAGAGGAGATGGAAGAAATGATGGAAGAAAATGAAGAAGATATTAGGTTTATAATAGGAGGGGATTTCAATGCGAGAACAGGACATAGAGGAGGAAGGGAATGAGGAGGAGAGAGAGGAAGAAAATCCAAAGACAAGATGCTGCATGGAGAGGGAAAGAAATTTTTAAAGAGCTTGGAAGAGTTCGGATGGCTTATCTTCTACGGAAATATAGAGGGAGATTGGGAAGGGGAATATACACACTCTAGAGGAGAAAGGGGAACGGTAATAGATTATGCGATAGTAGATGATGAGGTAAGAGAGAAGTTCAAGAAACTAGAGGTAGGGGATTATATAGATTCAGGTAACTTTCCCATAATAGTGGGAATAGATAGCAGGAAAAGGGGATTGGTCAATGGAAGGACAAGAACAGTTTAAAGAAAAGGTCAGAAATATCAAAATGAGAGAGGGAAAGGTGGACGAGGAGATGGAAATAATGATAGGAGAAATGAAGAGAGGATTAGAGTGCACAAGTAAAAGAAAAGTTGATAAAGGAGGGAATAGAAGTGGATGGGATGAGGAATGTAAAGAGAAAAAGAAGGAGGTCAGAAGGGAATTAAAAAAACGGAGAAAAGAAAAAAGTAATGGGGAAGAATATAGGAGAAAAAAGAAGGAGTATACTGAGTTGTGTGATCAAAAGAAAGAGGAGGAGAATAAAAGGTTTGAGGAAGAGGTGGAGAAGGCTAGGACGGAAGAAGAGGTTTGGAAGATAGTAAATAGAGAGAGAAAAAGAAGAAAAAGAGTAAATCAGGATATTGAAATGGTAGAATGGAAAAAATATTTTATGGATTTGCTAGGAGGTGTAGAGATCAAAGTTAGAAAAGGAGCGAAATATGGCAGAGAAAGAGATGAGGAAGAGGACATAAGAAGGGGAGAAATAGGCAAGGTGTTAGGAATAATGAAAGATGGAAAGGCACCTGGTATAGATGAGATTCCAAATGAAATCTGGAAATATGGGGGGACAGAACTAAAGGAATGGGCATGGATAATGTGTAATACAGTATGGACAGGACAGGGGTGGCCAGAGTTATGGAAAGAAGGAGTCGTGGTACCCACAGTGCAGAAAGGCAAAGGGGAGGAGGGTAAAGATTACAGGGGTGTGACGCTAATGCCAACATTTTATAAAGTATATGTAACTGTTTTTCGGAGAGATTGAAGAAAGAAGTTGGGGAAAGAAGATAGAGCCACCGAATAGACAGGGTTTAGAAAAGGATTGGGGATTATCGACAACATATATGTTCTCAATAATCTGATAAATAAAAGGATTTAAAAAGAGAAAGGGACAATGATAGCAATATTCCTGGACTTAAAGGCGGCATTCGACTCATTGGACAGAGTCGAGATAGAAAAAGTTATGGTGAAAAAGGGTATACGAGAGGGCTTAATAAAGAAAGTATTGGAAATCTTCAGAGAGACAAAAAGCAGGGTAAATGAAGGAGAGCAAGTAGGAGACAGTTTCTGGTTAGTTAGAGGAGTAAGGCAAGGATGTCCGCTGAGGACACTTTTATTTAAGATATTAATTTCAGACCTAGAAGAAGAAATGGAGAGAAACGGATGGGAAGGAGTTAGGATGGGAGAAGGAAAGATATGTACAATTGTACACTGGCATATGCGGACGATATAGTGTTGATGACAGAGAAGGAAGAAGGGATGGCAGGATTAATTACAGGATTGGAGAAATACTTAGATGGGAAAAAATTGAATGTAAATGTAGAAAAGACAAAGATAATGAGGTTTAGAAAGGGAAGAGGAAGAAAGACAGAATAGACTGGGAGATGGAAGGGAGTAAAGTTAGAAGAAGTGAAGGAGTTTAAATATTTGGGATATACCTTGCAAACGAATGGAGATCATAGAGTTCATATAAGAGAAAGGATAAAAAAAGCGGCAGGGATAATGAAACAGATATGGGAAATAGGAAAAAGAAGGTTTACAAAAAATTGGAGAAGGAGAATGTGGTTATTTGATACGCTGGTATGGCCGGTATTAGGTAATGGAGCAGAGATATGGGGATGGAAAGAAAGGAAAGAGATTGAGAGTTTACAAGCACGGTATATAAGGTGGACGCTAGGAGTAGACTGGAGGACGCCTGGATATATGGTGAGAGAAGAAGCACAGAGAAATAAATTAAGTACTAGAGCGGGTAAGAGAGCATGGCAATTTGAGCCAAAGTTGAGGGAGGGGAAGGGAGGGGAGTTAGCGAAAAAGTGTTAGAAAGAGGTAGAAGAAAGGAGAGGGAGGGCGGTAGATCTAACAAGATGGGGAGAAGAAAGGAGGGAGTTTTCTAGTGCTAGAGATGTCGGAGGGGGAAATGGAGTAAGCTATGAAGAATTGGAGAGAAGGGACTGGGAAGACAATTACTGGAAAGATGGGGAATGATTGAGGAATCAAAATATAATAAATGGTATAAGATGATAAAAAAGGAAGGAGTACCGAAGTATTTAGAAAAGGGATGAGGAGAGAGAAGATGGACCAGAATAGCGAGATTTAGATTGGGAAACAAGGTAAAGGAGGGGATGTATTGGGAAAAGGAAGAGAACAGAAAGTGCAGAATATGTGAATGGGAGGAGGAAACATGGGAGCATATATAGGAAGGATGTAGGAGAGGTATGGAAGATAAAGGAAGCTGGCAAGAGAATGTGGTAAAGATTCTAGGGGAGGATGGAATGGGTGAGGAGTGGATGAAGGAGTTGGAGGGGGCTAGAGGGGCGAGTAAGAAAGAATGAAAGGATGGATGTAGAAAAATGACAAAATAAGAATGAGATAGAAGAGAAGTACAAGTGAAGGAAAAAGGAAACGGAAGTCGCATAGATTAGAAGCGTAAAGATCTGTAAGTAGTTACTTGTAGACATTCTGTAATGGTATTAGCAGATTAAGATGCGGATGCGCTCGCTCTCACTCGCTCTCTCGGTTTCTCGCTTTCGATCGCTCGCTCCCTCTTCCAATAGTAAAATTGCGCTATTAATATAGAAGTAAGCAGCTAGATTTAAGAGTTGATGTAAATAGTTGTGAACATTTGTAAATAGTAAGGATAAGATAATATAAAGTTTGTAGATGGTCTTGTAAGATACGGAAGTCATGTAAACTCTTAGGGGACACATTATGAATAAAGAAGAGTACCATTTAAGGTCAACCGGTAGTCCCGATCCAAAGCACGCCACATAAAGTTGATAAATTATTAATAAATATATACTTATAAGTAATTTTCACTTTTTCCAAATATTGCATTATAAAAAAAAAATTTTCTGATTACGTATCTATTTTTAATAAAGTATTAATTTATTTAATCAGACTAACCTGCTGGTGTCTCTGCGGCCTCCACTTTTCATGCACTTTTACAGAGGTTACGGATTTAAAATGATCAATGTGACCGTCGTTTCATGCGATACTTGCATTTCTTAAAGCTTTATACTGCGCACTACTTCAACTAATAATTCACCTTCCGAATCTGACTTATTAGATATAAAACACAAATCCGCCATAACTCTTGGAATTTTACGTCCGTAGTTACCAAGATACGATTCAAAACTAACGAATAACCGAGATTAGAAGAAAGTGGTTCCTTGAAAAAGAAGACGTATTGAATAGATAGATTTTTAATTAATGAGAAAAATTATTAATTATCACTTAATATAACAAAAATTGAAATTATTTTTAATGATATATTTATTAATAATTTATAAACTTTGTGTACCATGTTTTGGATCGGGACTACCGGTTGAGCTTAAAATGGTAATCTACATAGTTAATCACTGCGTGCTCACTGCCCTCTATCTCGAAAACGATTCAACGCGTAAGAAACTTTTAAAACAAAAGTTGTAGAGAATTTTACCCTCTACGATATTTATGATAGAGATAAATAGCGCAAACATCAAAGAAAACGAGATATTTGCAAAAAATGTGCAAAAAATCGATTTTTTTTTACCTTTGACCCTAGATTTTGACAGACGCGTACACCCCACGATATGTTGGTTTTGAGACAAGTTTCAGGATGTTAAAATAAAAGATTATGCAAGTTTATAGCTGGGTATCTCGAATTCCGAGATACTTACCTTATTTTGATCTCTTAGTCTTTCATCCGCAATAAAAAAGTCAATTATACTGTGGCTATTTCCTTTACGCGGTGTACATGGGGATCATTTTATGTCGAAACCAAGTATTTGTAATAAATAGGCCATTTTCTAAGCATATGCAAACTAATTTTTCCCGTTATAATTTTTTCTTGTTGGATCCCGAAAATTACCTAGCACCCTTTCTGTATCTGTATCCTAAGTTTTGACACCGACCCATCCGTCCATATCTTCTAGCAGAATTATTCTCTCACCTTGATCGAAAATACTTATTGTATCATTTAAAGTGTCCAGAAGGCGTCTTTGACTTCTTTTGGTTCAGTATCAACTGGGGCGTAGCACGCTATGATAAATAATCTTCTGATTCCTACTTTCATTCTATCCCATAGCAATCTGGGTGATACAAAATCCTGATCTTTGAGACGTTATTTTCCTTTTTCATTCATAATAAAACCGACCCCTTGACTAACATGTGATTCACTATCTACTCCTGCCCATATTTCAAACATAACCTGAAACTTCAGTTTCAGGTTAGCCCTGAAGAAGTGAACTGCAATTTTCACGAAACATTGGCAAGATTTGTAGTTTCGCACACGATTGAAACTCAAAAAAGCTTTAAATATAATGAATCATCGTGGGAGCAATAAATATATTATCATCAGAAGAAGTAATCACAGAAGTCCCAGTTTTTTTTTCAAATCTGAAGTTGGATTATGCAACTTCAGATAAACAAAATCTCTGCAACTTACTGTGTTATATAATTATATTTGTTTTTATCCTGATTTTATTTATTATTTTTATTATTTTTATTCCTCTATATTTTTCTTATTGAATTATCATACTTGAAGTTTATCGTTTTCAGGAATTCACTTAAAAGTTTCTACTTCCTGGTTGCAACTTTCCCACTTTTATAAATCAATTAAGGACATGTACTTGCTTTTTTTTATACCATTAAGCCATTTCCCTTTTGGCGATCCTCTAGGAGTAGGCGTGACACTATCCGATTCGGGTAGTGTTTCTATTTGGATAGTTTATTGTAGTAAATAACTACAAGTGTGGGCTCACCACACCCACGACCGCCAACAGCAACGCAGTAGTATAAGACGGTCACCCATCCAAGTACTTACCGCGCCCAACACTGCTTAACTTCAGTGATCTAACGGGAACTGGTGTTTCCAGCGTGGTATGGCCAATAATGTTAACCAATACAATCAACTATTTAATAATTTGAATATTTAAACTCTAACGTGAAATATGTACTTTAACATAAATATAAAGAAAACTAGCTGCTTAGCAATTTCTAAATCAACAGCTGTATTTACCATCCTAAATTTCGAAGTTATAAATCCTTAATCATATAATATGTTCTTTTTTATAACTACATATCTTTAACAAAATTATCTGAAAATTACTAGGGAACAGCGAGAAACTACAATCCAGAAAGAACATATAAGTGAAAGGTTCATGCAGGTGATTGCTCTCACGTAAAAAAGTCGGCCTGTCTATTATCTGGGAGATGCAAGTGTATCCATTATCTTACATGTAATTGGACACTGACCTCGCCTTGCTAAGATACGCCAGTAATGCCCTCAGTGAATTTGACACCACTTTCACTACTATTGACTACCACTCTTCCAGTGGAACAATGTCATTTCCTCGCAGGCGTTGATTCCGAATGACAATTCTCTCTGCTCTATCAAACAGCGATACGAATCTGGATTTTTACGATTCTACAAAAGCTCTCTATCAAACGATCTAACGATAGGATATCACCATAAAATTTATGATAACTTATTCAGTTAGGCATCGTTGAAACCTATCTCGTGCAATTATGTATATATTTTCCATTGATATTTGACCATAAATCAACAGCGCTGATATCATGAATGATGGTACTGTTTGTTGATTTCTATTCTCAAATACCATTACTGTTTTACGCAAGATTTTTTATCGGAAATGAGAGTGTAGGAGAAAAGAGCTTTAGCGGAACAGGCAACTTTATTGTCAACAATCAATAAATCGAGAGAGAAAGTACAATTAGTGTTTAACAAAGGTTTGGTGTTTTGACACTACCAAATATTTGACGATTATAAGCATAACAAGAAAAACATATGTTTTATATAAAATAACCATAAAGAATAACCGTTACTTGATACTAGATATCAATTAGTATTTTAAGAGGACGTAAGTGAAAGACATATTATTCTATACGGAGTGTCTCGTCGTCCCGAAATTTGGGATGAGTAGTGAAGTATTTTTCATGAGCTTGGCTTGTCATCCCGAAAATTCGGGACGACTAGTCCATCCCCTTTTCCAACTCCCCCAATTTTTCGGCACGATTAGCCACAGCCTGTTCTATAGTAAGTATAATCAATACTTAGAAATTATCCCCAAGGCCGATCAGCAGGCTTTTCTGCTGCTGAATACTGGAGGGCACTGGCGATGGCATTTTCTTTGGCTGCTACCAGATCTCTAGCCTAAAGACATAAAATACATTATTTATTTTTCTTTGTACCCAAAACTTGACATCAATACATACTTTACA
Organism: Andricus quercusramuli; assembly: GCA_932178445.1. NCBI lineage: Eukaryota > Metazoa > Arthropoda > Insecta > Hymenoptera > Cynipidae > Andricus > Andricus quercusramuli. Next base: position 71,014 of record CAKNXH010056914.1, read on the forward strand.
AAATATTAGGAAATGTTGGATAACATTTTTATAAATCTTTACTAATAGAAATAAAGATTAAATTCTAAGGTAGAGGATGGCAGCTTTATGATTTACGATCTTACCTTGGCTTCTCTTTCACTAGTATGAATTTGTTTGTCGACATCCTGTTTTCTTAATTCTGCAGCAGTATCAGACGCATTTCGTTGAATAGCTGCAGCTGCAGCAGCTTCCCTGGCAGCAGCTACTCGTTGAGCTGCAGCCACAGAATCTTTAAGAGTTGCAAGTCTCTGTTGAAGAGCTACTAATTGTTTGGCGCTAGCTCTTGCTTCAGCTTGTGCATGAGCAGAAATTTCTGCTGATCTTCAAGCAAAACAACAAATATTTTTCTTCAAAACCTGGTTTGCGCTGTTTTCTGCATTTTACACTAATATATTTGCAACAATCAGGAAGATAGAACACACATCAGTGTTCGAGTATAAAAAATCTCCCAAATTTCAGTCTGTCACATTTGGTACAACTATGAATTAGAAAACACTTTCTTGAAGGATGAACATTAACAAAAATTGTAAAAGACTTCGAGAAATTAAATTTTCTCAAATAATTTTTGAACACCTGTGAGTTGCTAGAAAAGTATCATCTATGCTGTGTATCTATCTTCCTGAAAAAAGCTTTCCAGCACTTGAAAATTTTTCTCATTAAATTGAAAAAAAATCATTATTTCTTAGTACCTGTGGGCTGCTTCACGGGCTGCAGCTTCTCTGGCTAATGCAATTTTTTGTTGGAGAATAGTTGTCTGTTTAGCTTCCGCAACTCTCTGCTGAGCCACGAAAACATTGTGATTGGCCTCCTTTGCTTGCTGAATTGTTTTCAAAATTTCGGGAGGATAGGCAATACTTGGTGTTCCGATTTGATGATCGTCATTCAGCGCCTGTTCGTTTATAAGATATAAATAATTTGAATGAATATTTTTGAAAAAATTTCAGCTTCTTTTAATGAATTATGCATCTTTTAGAGAAAGTTTTTCTACGATTCATTGAAAGCAGTCCATGTATATTCCAAACTTAATATCACTTTTTTTCTTTTATCTTTGATTTTCAAAAATAAATAAATTTCCAGTTAGATAATTCTATGTTTTATTCAAAAAAATAAGAAATATATACTTGAAGAGCCACGTTATGTGTTGCTTGAAGTTGTATTTGCCCCAGAGCTAAATCGGATGATAATGACGAGTCCCAAGGCGAAGGTCCGAAACCATTTGAAGCCCACCCAGTTCCAAAACCTGGTACCACTCCATAAAGATCGTAACCTGCAGGTCCAAAAAATGCAACACCCCTCTTTTCCTTTTTACTTGAACTTGATGTCGATTTTGAATCCGTGGCAAAAGCCAAGGCTATGTACAAACTGGCCTGAAACATATTTAAATCATGTATTTTCTGTGTAGAAAGATCTTGCATTTTTGACTCATGTGTAAGATTGGAATTTGGAAAAATTTGGAAATAAAATAAAAATTTAATAGAGAATATGAAGATTTTTCTCTGATGTTGAAAAATGATATTATAGAACAATTTTCACAAAAAGTTATTTATTAAATTCACAGTAAAGCAACTTTTAATGTTTTGAAATTAATGAACAAGTCCTTTATTTTCAGCTAACGAAAGGTTCGCATTTCTATCAAGCAAAAGTGAATTAGAATCCTTAATAAAAGTTAGTAAAACTCTAATCGTTGAGATATCAAATTTTATTTTATTTGAGAAAGATTAAAATTAAGCGGGAATAAGACATTACATAAGTATTTGCGTGCTATCGTTAAAAAATAAGACAAAATTCAAAATCGGTCCTGACTCTCAAGCTTTATTCATTTTTTGTAAATATTGTTACCATTAGAAAAGTCTTCATCTTGCTGAATCCCTTGAGACGATACTGATAGTTCACCTACTGAGGTCCTGGTTATATACAGAATTTACGAAACGAATGTGAACGTCTTAGGATCATTGGTGTAATGATAGAATTAATGAAAACTATTAAAGTTGTCTACAAATATCCGGATTGTTGACCAAATTACAGGTCTCAGTTTTCTAATGACAATCACACGATACCTCTGACATGGAACAATCTCTGCGCGTTCACTTAATTCGTCAGAGTTACTGCACACGGATTAGGATCTTATCCTATAGAGTTCAGGAAATAATCAGAAAATAGCCTACGAGTGTTTTTTCCTGTATGACGAATATAGTGTATAGTATATTTTTGTATAGTCACAAAGAGTAGACATTCTTTATTTACAAATATTGTCTTCTAGGATTCAGGGCCTCTGGTGGAATTTTGTTTACAAATTATCCGAAAATTTCCGGATCTCCCGGATAGGAATAAACATTTTTCCCAGTGTTTTCTTGTGATACATTTGTCTCAATCATCAAGTCATTTTTTGTTGAAAATTTACTATAACATAATACAAGAGTTTATTTTGTTATTGCTCTTAAACTTGTGAAACATACATACAAGAAGTATAACAAAATTCTTCAAAATTATTTCGAAAAACTTCCACTTTATACGCTTCAATTACAAATAATATAAAAATTACTAGAATACGTAAAGAAACGTATAAAAAGTAGAATTTGAGAAAAAAAACTTGTAATTGGAAAATTTGCCAGAACAAATAAATAGAATTTATTATAGGTATCTAATCAAAGTGTCTCGTCATCCCGAATTTTTGGGACTGTAGTTTGAGAACTAAAAATGTAAGAATAATTCATTGTACAAAACAATTATGAATCTGTTCAAAACTATAAACAATTTACACATTTAAGCGTTGAAAATTCAACTGTTTCAATTCGAAAGTCCTAGTAATCGAACAAACGTAAACGTATAATTGTAACTTTATAAACTATTTCCCATTTTTGGTTAATTTCAAATTAATAGATTCATGATAAAATGCTTTCGTTCAATTTCAAATCCTAAACTACACAATTTGAAGCAGAATTATTCCAAATAGAAAGCGTTGAATCGTCAAAACTTCAGAGCGTTAAATTTAGACTTGGAATGTTGGAATTCGAATCATTTTATTTTGCTCAATAATTAAACAATTATTGATTCCCAAAGATACTAAATGGAAATAATTCAGCTAATAATTTTAAAAGTTTTTAGTTTTAAAATAAATTTAAAACCGTTTCATTTTTAATGCTTCAAACTTAAAATTGCTTCAAAATGATACATTTTTTGATATAGAAATTTATTGATTTATTCTTAAATTTACAGCATTCAAAAATTAAACGGAGTTCTTTGTTTTGTAGTAAAAAATCTTTCAACTGATCAATTCATGAAAGTTTAAAATGTTGATATATAGCGGCTTTAGTTTACAGTCCAGTTTTGATTTTACTACTTCACATGAAAACATGCTCAGCCTTGATAGTTTGAATTTTTTATTTTTAATGACCTTGAAAATATTCTTCCGATTCAGTAATAAACAGTGACATGGCAAGGTACTTGTGCTTCCCCTGGAAACATCTGTAAAAGCCGTTTTTCCAAAAATTTGAATTTTTCTGATGTAATTTTTACGAATAAACTAAAAGCCACAGGTCCTATCAAATGTTTATTAGTAAGAAATTTGTATAGATCTCTTTTGGGTGCATAACCTTTGTTTATTCATTTTTTTCGTATCTTTATTAAGAAGAAAAATATGCGTCTTATCAAAAAAATTATCCTGAAAAAATTTGTTCATCTTTTTAAGATGAAATTTCATGCTGGCATTGGTAGAAAAATGTATTGCTTGCGCCATATTTTGGTTACTAAATTTCAAATATTTCCCGGCTTCTGAGTGGCTGGTAATCAATTGATGGCGTTCAACTTGTCACACGTTTTAACCATAGAACCCTTATAAAACTTTCCACTTGACCTAAATGGAATTTCCTCATAAATTTAAGGTCGAGAGAATTTTTTTTGTCTTGACAGGAATCCTTTTGCACCAAAGACTTTCCTCATGCTACTAACTTTGCCTAATCTTGCAGCCAAATAATTCTGGTTGTGTAAAGAATATATTCACGTTTTTTTTATAATGATATAATAATATGACAGTGATTTTTATGATAATGATAAACGCAAAAAATAATTTTTTTTTATTTGAATTCATGACCACAGATTGCAAGGTCCACAATATTCTCGGCAGACTTAAATGCATATGATATCTATGTATAAATTTAAATGTAGGTGCCTATGAATAAAACTTAAATACATAAATATATTTTTATTAAAAACATGTTGAATTATAACAATCATAAAAACAAATATTATTGCAATAATCCATAATCATAGAAGGTACTCAGCAACAGCAGCATGGCAAGTATAATAATTAATCGACAAAGTTGCTGTGCCTTCATTAGGTACAGTAAAACGTTATTACAACTTCACTTCTTATGGACCTAATTCAAAATTATAAGTCATTCAATAATTCAATCGATTACATTATTCAATTAAAATATTCCTTGGAATCACTGTAATAACGTTTTGTCATTTGGCAAATGATTCTCAGCGTTACTTATTTTGCATCAAGCAACACACACTGAGTAACAATTTGCATCATCAATTTTTAAAGATTTATCATAACAATAATGAGAAATATTAGATCTCAATGATTTTCAATAAATATCTATAAAATCTCAAAAGATGCTTCTACTCCGTCTAGGCCTAATTCTCTCGGGAGAAAAGAAGTTATAATGATCTTCCGTGACGTGCTGAATGTTTCTGGCCTCCGAGGTAGGATGCGTTTGGGAATCTGTTGTCTCTGGTTCTTTCTTATTGCCTTTCCATTTTTTTCCTGATGAATAGGAGTAAGAGTCACCATTTTCATACGAAGTGGCATCCCCTTTTTTTGGGGCATTGGATTTGTAGGAACCTCTACTTGCATGAACATATGAATCTTCAGTTGGTGCTTTCTTTACGTTAGAATATCTTTGGATGCCGTCATTATCTTTTGTATATTTAGAATGAGAATCCTGAGTCGGTGCTTTCTTCACACTGGATTGCTTTCCTTTGCTTTCTGGAACCTTGCTATTTCTCGGAGGAACTTCTATTTTCGGTATCTTATACCCAAACGACTCCTCATGAATTACTCTCGGGTCTGTTTTGAAACTGGTAACAGTTTCGTGTTCATCGTTATTTTTGTAAGGTTTTTTTGTTGCTTCATTATTTTTTTGCCTGACACTCTCTTCAGTACTTTCAGCACTCTCGTAGGAATCGCGGTAGATGGGTTTTGGAATGTAATTTTTTGTTCGTGTGTATTTTGAATTTTTTGGGTAGGATGTACTGTCTTCTGGAGAAGATTCGTTTATATCCGGGACTTGTTTCACATAGGCATATTCTGAAAATAGAATGATAGAAAGCATTTTTATTACAGTCATAAAAAAACTTGATATTGGTAGAAATCGTAACGTTTTTATATTCTAACCACTGATATCAAAAACGAAAAATGTAACACTAAACATTTTTCATATCCCCGAAGACAATCGGTCTGAAAGAAACGTTTCCAGTATGGTGGTCTTCGCAGTTCTGAATTTCCCTATCCCTTCCCCTTTCCCCCGGAATGATTGTTTGTTTTGTATTTGAAACTAAAATAGGAAGCAGATTTTTCGCAATTTCCCAATATTTTTCTACGCTCTGCAGTGGCAAATATATACGGCAAATACAAAACCTCAGGGTCGTTGCTTGAATATTTTTTTTAGACGCTGGCACGAGATTATTAGGATTTCCTACGAATACCTGAAAAATAATAATTTTAGACCGGGTTAACACATTCTATTGTTAGATATTATCAAGGGCAAAATGGTTTAAAAGCACTATAACAAGTTGGGTTGGTAGAAAATAAAAAATTCTCGAACTCAATATCGATAAAACGCGAAAAGGTAGCGCATTGGAATCCTACAAAAGTATAGGTAATTTGGAATCGATGAATATGCAGCTTTGTCACCTGCGTTCGGAAAAATGCTTTAAAAATTTTTTGTTCAAAGAGTTTTTAAATTTTCTTGATTTTGAATTTACTGTACATTTCTGGGGGACAAAAGAGTCTTCCCAATTTTTCGCGAAATTAAGTCAATTATTTTCTATGAGATAATTCTTATCCAAATTTTTTTTTTAAATTTATTTTTGAAAAAAAATTACTTTAGAAATTAATGTTTCCTATAATGAATAATTTTAAGAAAAATGTATCTCCATTATGCAGAGAGGTTCAGATTAGGGTTAGTTAAGACGAAAAAATTTATTTCAGGAATTACGAGCCATTAAAGCTAACCTTCAAATTGTCAAAATCTGTCAAAAAGTGACAGATTTTTTGTCTGATGCTTTATTCTCCTTCTAATTACATATATCTAGATATCAATCTTTGTAAATTATTTAAATAATTGATAACTTTGATCTATCAGAATGAAACAATGAAAATAAATAATTTTTGGAAAATGTCAAATTGGTAGATATTTTTTTGAAAATATTCAAACCGCATTTTCTCAAAAAGTTCATGTTTCCAAATGTTAATTTTTTTGAAGAATATTATTGATGCTGTGCTCTACATTGTTCATGATTGCTTCTTTGGGGTAAACCATTTTTTCAGTTAGAACAAAGTTTTTGGTCGGAAAATCAAAATTTTTCATTTTTGCGTGAACTGCTGAGAAAAAGGGTGTGACAAGCAAAAGGTTATTTAGAATTACATTGTTTACAAAAAGTCTTTTGCATTATCAATAAAGCTTGCAATCCATCCAACTAAATGTGAACAAACATTGTCGAAACAATCTTAAAATTTTTAATTTCTTTATCACCACTGAGGAAATTTGATCCAAAATTACATTTCTCAATATATTTTTATATACTTATATACAACTTAAAATTTATGGTATGTTTCATGTTAATAAGAATAAAATAAATGTCTTCCATGAAAATGACAAAAATATTGAAATACACTATAATGTACTGATAAATAAGTGATTTCTCAGAGGTCGTGTACCTTTTGCACACAGAAAATATGTTTAATGAATTTTTTTCAAAAGTGAAGATAATCGACAGTACGTGCAAGACATCAAGTGAAGAGGTAGCCATGATGAACAACGTTAGTATTGATGTCGATAGAATGCAATTTTTTTCAAGTATACTAATTTTTTTTAGTAGAAATTTTAATTCCTAAAAAAAGAATTTATGACAAATGTAGCGCACTTTGTGAACAATCTTCCCTAAAAAATTAAAAATTTTGAATGTATTAAAAAGCAGCCGTTTGTGTTGCCATTTTGTATTCTTTACCACTGTGATATGGATGTGATTTACATAGGTGGATGAGTTGTTATTTACATAATAACAGGTTTAAATAATTAGAATAATTGTATTTATTGCGAAATGTCTGAAATAGCTGTTGAAGTGTGTGTAATTGAAGTGGTCCGACAATGGATGAGGTAAGTATTTCAGAAATATTTCATAAACGAATCAACATAACCTTAATGGTATAAAGATTTGAATTTGAATAGAGAATAATCAAGATTTTTAGATTTCAACGTCAAAGTCAGGATTATTGTATTCTATAAATACGGAATTTTTCACCAGTTCAAAATGCGCAACCGGGTTTTTCCTCTGTAATTTAGTTGCACATTCCTAGAAAACAAAAATCCATTCACTTGCTTTGAATGAGTTTCGAAGTCGTTTGAAAAGCGTATCTGTCACTGGAATTGCAGATTGCCGCCGATTGGTTTTTAACAGAATTTTACTCGTTATTATTTTTTTGACAGACTTATAAGCCACAAAAGTCTTCACATTCTCTAGAACTAAAATAGAAAAATAAATCTAGTAGCCTTGCTTATGATTTTTCTCAATCTATCAATAATTTATAAATTTTAAAAATCATCTGAAATATGGCAGCCTAACCTGAAAAAAATCGGTCTCATTCAAAAAGAGGTAAACCGATTCAATATGACGCACTGAAGACCCAATTTCCCACTTCCATTTTTCTCCGATTGCTGTTTTTGCAGTATCATATGAAAACACGCAAAATGACGCAACATTTCCATGAACTGCACACCCTTAGGGGCAAAACAACGCCTTGCTCTTTTTGATTCTAGGGAACTTCTGGGGAATGAAGAATCGACAGAAAGTACTGTATGAAAAAAAATTCATGCATGATACGTGAAAAAATATAATCACGAATAATTTATGACTCTTTTTTTTACCTTTTGTACTTGATTAGTTCACATTGAAGACATGTACGAGAGAAAATCCTATATTTTGAACAATTATCAGATAATATTGTGCTCACTTTTCATAAAATCTGACCTCTACAAATCACGTTCAAAGCTTAATGTTTGCACATTTGTCAATGGGCAATAAGAAGTCAAAATACTTAAGAAACCATCATTTGAGTTGTCTAGATTCTCAAACTATTTTTACATCATTGAAATTTTGACCTTTGGTTTTTAGCTACTTTGAATAGTTCCTGGCCCAACGTGCTGTTTTCAGAAAAAAATCCGCCCACCTGTCTGAATACGGAAACAATTTTTTTGGGTATTGACAACCGGGTGAATCGCTACCTTGAGCCGAATCGCTACAAGAATTTTTACAGAATCATTGAAGGCTTAATAATATTGGATTTACATACTGATCTGGAGCTTAATAGATCATGAAATATATCTACTTCATGGCCCATATGCATAAATAAATATATGGGGCATTATTTCTCAACTGCCCCAACTTTAAAAGGCATGTTCTTTGATTTTCTTTAAATTCAGGGAATATGTTCACCTACCCAATAGTACTTGATCGACAAATTTATAGACCACAAAAACCACCCCTCTCCAAGTGATGGGCGTAACATTTTCAACCTTAACGCCTGCACGGGTATTTTAAAAAGCTTGTAACTTCCTTTCTATTTTATCGATTTAAATTTTTTATGAGGATTTTCGGAAGGATATTTCTTACTCTTTTATTATACTTTATTAGCGAAAAAAACGAAAAACGTTTTAAGCATTTTTTAAACAATTTAATTGTTCATTTAACTTTTTTAGCAATTAGGGGTATTTTTCTTTTTTTTTTAAATACCCTCAAAAGAAAGCTTGACCTTTTGGCTTGAAAAATGATGCAAGGCAAAAAAATGGTCCAGTGAATAGTTTCCGAGATATAGGCCCCGATGTGAAGGCAGTCCTAATGCTCGTGCTCAGACGCAATCCTTTAGTAGTCCACAGACTAGTTTGCAAGTCTACCATTTTTTCAACGCATTCAAGTTCATTCAGAATTACATCAAATCAGCTAATACACAATTTAAGAATGCTTGTCGGTGGCTCAGAGGAAGTTGATTTATTTATTATTTGTTATAAACAAATACAAAATGCAAACTACCCTGTTCAGAAGTGATGTTGATTTTTCTCAGTGTGAATGATTCCTTACTATTATAGTTCGTCATTTTACAATAATTATTGATTATTCAATGATATTCCATGAATAAGTGCCCACTTTAACCATTGTTAACATATAAACAGTGCATTTTCAAATGAGTCAACTACAGACAAATTATTAATTAACGCCTGTCGTCAAGCTACGATTTGTAAAATCATAGTGTCCAGAGTCTACCACATGGAGGTGGCAGTGCGATTTTAGACTTCTTCAGGGTGCTAAATTCAAGTGAGTCCCCTCGCCTCTCACTATTCGAGGTGCTTGTTTTTTGTGAGTCCCCTCGCCTCTCACTATTCGTGGTGTTTAATTTTCATGAATCCTCTGGCCTCTCACTTCACAGTGTTTTTTTATTGGTTCGCCTTTTCTTTACACCATTTTTCTTTTCTTTTGAAGTACTCTCCCTATTTAAGGTACGCTTAGGTTTGGGAAAAATGTCACTCTTCTCATCATAGGATAATCGTTTAAGGTTCAGTTGTCCCTTATCATTAGGGGTGGAAGCATGGTACTTGAGAGTACCGGGTATTGTGACAGACTTATTGAACTGATCTGCTAATTCCAAAGTCATTGCTGAATCATCATCTTTAGAACAGAAGAGTACAACTGTTTCCTTTAAATTTTCTCTGGCCCATTTATATAAATCATGAGCACTTAGAATCTGTTTATCTGCTGGACGCTGCAAGCTGGCTCTTGATGCAAGTCGCTTTGAATTTCCTCCGATTCCATCGCATGGAAACAGTTGCACTCTTCAGTTCTAAAGATGATCTTTCAGCAATGACATTGGAATTCGCAGATCGGTTCAGTAAGTCTGTCACAATACCCGGTACTCTCATGTACCATGCTTTCCCCCCTGATGATAAGGGACAGCTGAACCTTAAACGAGTTTCCTATGATGAGAAGAGTGACATTTTTCCTAAATCTAAGCATACCTTTAAAAGGGAGAGTACTTCGAAAGAAAAAAAAAATGGTGAGAAGAAAAGGCGAACCAACTAAAAAACACTGTGAAGTGGGAGGCCAGAGGATTCATAAAAATTAAACACCACGAATAGTGAGAGACGAGGGGACTCACAAAAAACAAGCACCCCGAATAGTGAGAGGCGAGGGGACTCACTTGAATTAAGCACCCCGAAGGAGTCTAAAATCGCACTGCCACCTCCACGTGGTTGACTCAGGACACCATGATTTTATAGATCGTAGGTTGACGACAGGCGTTAATTAATAATTTGTCTGTAGTTGACACATTTGTAAATGCACTGTTTATATATCAACAATGGTTAAATTGGGCACTTATTCATGGAATATCCATGAATAATCAATAATTATTGTAAACTGACGAACTATTATAGTAAGGAATCATTCATACTGACAAAAATCAACATCACTTCTGAACAGGGTGGTTTGCATTTTTTATTTGTTTATAACAAATAATAAATAAATCAACTTCCTCTGACCCACCGACAAGCATTCCTAAATTGTGTATTAGCTGATATAATGTAATTCTGAATGAACTTGAATGCGTTGAAAGAATGGTAGACTTGCAAACTAGTCTGTGGACTACTAAAGAGGATTGCGTCTGAGCACGAGCATTAGGACTGCCTTCACATCGGGGCCTATATCTCGGAAACTATTCACTGGACCATTTTTTTGCTTTGGATCTTTTCTGAAGCCAAAAGGTCAAGCTTTCTTTTGAGGGTATTTAAAAAAATGAAAAATACCCCAAATTGCTAAAAAAGTTAAATAAACAATTAAATTGTTTAAAAAATGCTTAAAACGTTTTTCGTTTTTTTCGTTAATAAAGTATAATAAAAGAGCAAGAAATATCCTTTCGAAAACCCTCATAAAAAATTTAAATCGATAAAATAGAAAGGAAGTTGCAAGCTTTTGAAAATACCCGTGAAGGCGTTGGGGTTTAAAATGTCACCCCCATCACTTGCAGAGGGGTGGTTTTTGTGGTCTATAAATCAAAGAACATGACTTTTAAGGTTGGGGCAGTTGAGAAATAATGCCCCATATGTTGATTAGCAAGAGACTAATATTGCGAAAAATTCCAACAACTTACATCGATCTAAGTTTAAACTACCCAAACTTTCATATTTATCTCGTAAAGAAGGAATTCCAAAATAACGAATCTATTAGCTCTTGAAGCCCTTTCGGGGAGCAATAACTTCCTTCCCAATAAGGGTTTTTCGACACCTCACTTTTTATTTACAAATAACCTAAATCCCAATATTCTCAGGCAATTCGCTATAACTTTGATACATTGTAAATTAATTCAAAAAACGTTTTAAATTAAGGAATGACGCTAAAAAAATAAGAACAGTGATTTTTTAATTCTCATATAGTCATACAAGGTAAATGTCCCAGTAATCGTGCCGGTCCCAGTAATCGTGAAACTTGGTTATAGTTTGAATTTCTTGTTACAAAAATGTGTTATTTTTAGCATTTTATAATGGCGAATAGAAATTACATTCATTCAGATGAAATAAAAAGCAAGAAAATTGGCATCACGATTACTGGGACTAAGGTCACGATCACTGGGACGTTTACCTTAGTCACGCAACTTGAAAATAAAATATAGTTAATGTTTATACGTTAAACCTAATTCTTGTTTCTTCCCTGATTACTATTATCTTTTTCAATTTATCCAATACATACATATTTTAGTAAGCATTTATAGTGTTAATATTGATATTATATTGAAAAGTTAAGTTGTCTTTAATTCTTCATTTTTTCTTCTTTTAACTACGACAAACTGGTTTATTTTTGTACTAATTTTAGTGTACGATACACACACATGTAACAATACTTGGTTATGATTATGAAAAATAATTTTAGAGGCTTCAAATAAGACGAAAGCTTTAAGTATAGCGATTGGCCCAATCGTTACAACTACTTTAATACATTTATTAAAAAGTTTTCTTTTTACAAACATCTGTGAAATATTTTTTTAGACCATAAAGTTTTCAAATTAATAGCTACTAAAAATTTAAGACACTTTAGACACTTTCTATATCACGTCTGAGTCTTGGTTTGTGAAAAAATTTATCAATTCGCCCTGGTTAACGGTACTTAAAAACTTTTCAGTTTAAAAATGCCTTTAAAACTCGTTTTATTTTTAATTATGAGCCAGAGTAGGCTTTTTTAGCACAAAAATACACTTTAAAAAATCGGCAATGCCCAGAAATTGGAATTAGAAAAATCAAATTTTGAAATTTCGTATTCAATAGCAAAATTTTCTAGTGTATTTCTATGCTGAAGAAGGCCACACATGCTTCAACATTTTTTTGAATATACAAGTCATACAAATAATTTCAATAGATAAAAAATTCCTGGGCCTTGTCAATTTTTTCCTTGTGCATTTCTATGCTTAAAAAAACCTACACATGCTCAGAAGCATTTTAAAGCACACAGTATGAAAATAATTTCAATTAATATTAAAATTGAAATTTTGAATATTCCCTGCATTAAGAATTTTGATTCCTAAAGTTTGATGATTTTTTTCCGAGTTAATTTTTGTCACCGGAAAGTTATCAAGTACCCGAACAAATTATTTTCTTATTTACATAGATATTAGGTATTCTTCCGAAACACAGGGGTGAATAAAATAGATATTATCTCTTGAAAAATGTTTAACTGAAATCCGCAAAAAATTGGCAAGAATTTTTCGTCCTCCAGGGATGTAAACAAAATTGAAACTCAAGAATATTCAAAAACTCTGTAAACCAGAAATAATTGCTTGCAGACTTTTTTCGAGTTCGGATAACCAAGCTCCACCTCTATAGATTCGAAACTAATTATACTTTCCTCGGATCTCATTGCGCTACATTCTCGCATGGAACGGATTTTGAATTCCAGAATATTTTATTTTCAACCGACCTTAATGACAAGTTTTCGGGAGATAACGTGCCATTTTGATAGACACTACCATCGGAAATTGTCGGTACGATCAGCGAAAGTACTTTTAAAAATCACTGCTGACTTTGAAAGTCCTTCGAAAATAGAGCGAGAAACTGTTTTGAAAAACTGTTAGAAAGCTTATAAAATTACGCGTCAACTAAGCTCTAATAGAAGTATTTTTGACCTTTTGGAGAGAATATACTACATGAGAAGTCTAAGAAAAAAATTCAAGAATTTCTCGAATTGTGTACGTCGACTTCAACTTGTGGCATGACCCAGGAAAGTTGTAGCAAAAATCTCAAGTTAATAGCAATTATTTTTTGAAGTCTTATCTTCAATTTTTTCGTAATGAAGCTTTAAAAAATCTTTATGGGTTCTACATATACGATTAAAAATGTCCGACTGAGACTCGACGCAGACACGCTTGGACATTTATTGTCATATCTTGGGAACTCCTAAATATTTTGGAAGTTTTATTTACTTCAATTGAAGATGAGATTTCACAGATTATGTCCTGTCGATTTCATTTTTTTCGAATATCCTAACTCACAGCTCGAGTAAGAAACAAAATGTGAGACATTCTCGGCGACCACTGCTCTCGCCGTCGACAGCATTAATGGCCGACTGAAACTTGAAATTTAAGGCTTGATCACTTTGAGTTATATTACGTGAGCCTGTGAAGATTTTTCAAGTTTTGTTGGCTTTAATTAAAGATAAGACTTGAAAGACTAAGTTATATGATTTTAGGATTTTTGCTACAACATTCCCAGACCATGCCACGAGTTGAATCTCGAGTTGAAGTCGAGGTACAAAATTCGAGAAATTCTTGAATTTTTTTAAAATCTTCTCACGTAATCTATTTTTTCCAAAAGTTAAGAAATGTCTCTATTATGGTGCAATGATGTGTAATTTAATAAGATTTTTAAGGGTTTTTCAAAAAAGTTTCTCGCTCCGTTTTTGAACGAGTAATCACGATTCAAAGTCAGCAGTGATTCTTAATAGTACTTTCGCTGATCGTACGGAAAATTTCCGGCGGTAGTGTAATATCTCTAAAAACATTTTCTTGTTCAGAAATATTTTACAAAATAATAGGATAAAAGTTCAAGAAGAGTAAAGTCGCAGCAATTTAAGAATCAAGATTGTATATTAAATGTTGAAATTATTGTTCTATCAGTAAAAGGTAGAATTCGGTGAAAATTTCTGTATAAAAATTCAGAATTTGTTTGCCTCATACAGAAAATGACAATGAGAAATGTTTCAAGTCAGTTTTCCGAAAAAAGCAAAGAAAACCAATGTAGCCAAAATAGTCAGGCATCTGAATTTTCTTTAAAATTTTTGCAGTTTTTTTTCAATTTTCGAAAAGAACGTAACATTTAAAAGTTTTGATTACTACACAAGAATTAATGAAAATATCAGGCGAGTTTCTTTATACATTCTAAAAAGTATTTTGAACAAACAAAAACAAAGATTTTTCAATATTTTAATTTGCTCAAAATTCGGGATTTCAAAATTATTGTTAAAAGAATATCTTTCATACTCATATTTCAAGAAACATTTTACATTTAAAAAATATGTGTTGCAAAAAGAGGCAATTTTCTAAATTTAACATTTGAAGTGGATAACATTTTTCATATAACCTCTTCTGACGAAAGAGGATAGTTTTGTTGTTAAACAAAGTATATATATATATATATATATATATATATATATATTTGTGTGTGTGTTTAATTAGGAAAACTTATAGTTTACGTATGCTTACATTATTACTATTATAATATACAATTATTATGATCGTATGCATATTTAAATTAGGTATAATATAAGTTAATATTTTCAAACATCCAAATAACCTATCAAAGAAAATAATTAATTGAAATCAACTCACTAGTTTTTGGAGGTTCCTTCTTATACGAATCGATAGATTTTTTGTCGTATTGTCGTATATATGGTATAGGTCCCTTATCTTCATAACTACTACTTTCATCGTCATCTTTTTGCTTTTCGTATTTTAATGTTTCGTCTTCATCTTTGGCATCTTGACCATTTGCCCTTCCCAAAGGCTGCGGGGAAGCATAACTAAAATAGGGTTTGAGTGAGTTTTTATCATAGGCAATGATTGGAGGCTTTGTTGGCGAGTAAGTTTCTGTTGAATATTCTTCATCATTCTCTTCGCTGCCTTCTTCTGAAAAACGATTTTGCGGTTGAGGTTGGCGCACAAATTCATGCAACCTTCCGACTTTATCATCATATGGTTTAAAAACAAATGGCCCCATTGGCGGCATATTACTTTTATATTCTGGTTCATCAGAGTAGTTTTCTGAAGAGCCATCCCCATTATCTCTGTCCTCAATCTGTGATTCTGAACTATCATCATTGTCGAATTTTTCTCCATATTCTCGCTCAAAAGATTTGTACCCTGAAAAATGATAATTTGGAGGATATTACAAGCAATACATACTTTATTTTTCTATATTGAACTTCTAGTTAGTATAGATTAGTACCAACCTTCGTCTAATTCATCATCACGATCCTCATCACCATCATCATCTTGTTCCTCTTCCTCACTATCATCATTTTGCGGAAGTGGAGCTTTTTTATTATTTTTAATAATTTCAACATCCTCTTTTATTCTTTCATGAGACCTGGGCACATAAAATTCTTGGGGTCTGTTAACTGCCTGGTCATTTGTATTGAAATGCAGTTGAGGTTGACTGTTTAGAGGCTGATAAATACCAGCTGGTTTTCTGTAATCATTCTTGGGGAGGACCTTAATGCTAGCCCCCTTATATTGTGGAAATTGAGGTGTACTACTGGAACTCTGAACTGGTAAAACTTGCGGTTGCTGATAACTATTTGTAGTTGTTAAGAAGGGCTGGTTTCCATTAGACTTTGCAAAGTCAGAGGACAATCCAAAGTTAGGTGCATCCGGTAAATTAATGTTTCTTCCAGTAGTCAGCACGGTTGGTTCTGTTTCAAGAGATTGAACGAATTGTGGAAATTCTTGAGCGCTTTGAAGTTGAATCACTGGAAAGGATGTTGCCATCTTGCTGTTGTATTCTAACGGACTATTGGTGTACGCCAGGTTCTGAGATAACTTTTCAAATGATTGAGTCGATGGCGAAAAACTAATCGCATTTTGGTGAGCAGGTGCGTAAACTTGCCGAGAACTCTTTTGTCTGGGATACTGGGACTTGTACACTGGTATCTGAGTTTGTGACCCAGCAAACTGCAAGGATCCACTACTGTCACCAGCTGGAAATGAGTTCTGCTTTACATTTTGAAAGGCGGCATAATTTCCTTCAAATCCTTGATCATCGAATAAGTTATTTTTGAATGGATTCTGAACTGGCGTACCATATGATGATAAACCTTGGATTTTTGTTGCAGATGAAACTTCAGATGGATTTGAGTACGGAGATTTGAGTTTTGAAATTGATCCTGGCCGACCTGAAATGGTCCGCGAAGAAGTTGGAGTAATGTAATTTTCGTAATAAGGAGTGGTAACGTAACTGTTGTAGACTCGATTGCTTGGTGTGGCATGGCTTCCTGGATATAGACTCTTCTCAGTGTAAATAGCTCCTGGAGATGTTAAACTGTAAACTGCTTTCGGATATTCTTTGCGGTAAGAGCTCTGAGGTGTGTTGTAACTTCCACGACTGGCCCTGGGATAATTTTTTTTAGAAATAGAGTCGTAGTTCCGACTGCTAGAAAATTCACCACGGACACCAGGAGCTTGTGGTTTTTGGTA